>JASZXS010000009.1:0-90794 GCA_035521475.1 Tremellales sp. Uapishka_1 | reverse complement strand
GTTCAAGGAAACGATAGGTCAAGAACTGACCTTTACGAAGATACCCATCGCGCTCGTTGCTGCCTATTATACCTCCCTCGCAGCTGCCTCCCTGGCGTCCGAGACTGCGTCCTCTCCTTTCATGGGCCATGCTCGCCAGACGATGGCCAAATGGCGCGAGGTGAAGGCGAAACAGCTAACGAGTCCGAGTGTCGATGCAAGGACCCAAAGGAGGGCCGGCGGGATGGTGTGCTCGCACCACAAAGGGACTCGGAGCCGAGGTGACGGGTCGATGACGGGGTCCGCACAAGGGAAAGCGAAGCAGCAGACAGCGACGACCAGGGGGGAGAGATGTCTTTGTGTGTGGACCGGTGGCCGCGACGCCGGACGACGAGGGCTCGGACGAGTGGGGCAGTGTTTCGGGTCGCTAGTGTATCTCCTCGTTGGCGTGATCAGCAAAGCTAAGTATACAATGAATGACAGAGGTCGACCAATAGTTTCGCAGATGATCGACCTCTGTTGACGAATTGAGCAGTCTTATCGCTTCGCTTGACACCGTGCCTGAGCGAACAAGCGAAAAACCGCCAGTGCCGAAGTAAGTGGTGGAATGCATATGCGATAATGGAGAGAAAAACAGAACAAGATGACAACCTCTACACGCCTTCCTCGTCTCGCCCACACATCAACCCCTGCCCCGTCTCGCCGCCTGGAGACACGCCTCCTCGAGCCCGACGACCCGCTTGACGACCACGCCTCCGTCCATCAATATGCGGACCCCTTCGCATTGGACGAAATCCGGCGGTTCTTCCACGCCCTAGACATAGGCATCAGTGACGCCACCCAAGCCATACCTTCATCAGACATACCAGGTACACCGTGGCCACCTTTGCCCTGACCAGCTCGAGCGCACACGACGGACCGCCCGACGTCCGGATCGAGCACGGTTCCATCGTCGCAAAACATTCCGACTCGCGCAGGATATCCTCGGCAGACGGCAGCCCTTCGTGCTCGGTCTGCAGGACCGAGATATGGGTCCGAAGGTTGGTCAGCGCGTTTGCTTCCGCATGCGTGTTGCCCGGAATCTGCCGCGAGTATCCGTCCCCGAGTATCAATCCTGCTGCAGTGTCGAAAGCAGGGAAGTAAGGGGCGAGTATCGGATAGAAGTTTGACGAGGAGGGCAGAAAGATGGTGGACCCAACGCAGAATGCCGTGGGGGAGACGGGACACTCGAGCGTGAGTCCGAGGCAGTGTCGCATCAGCGCGACATGCAAAGGATCTGTCTCGCGCGTCAGCTAGACCTCGTGGCCTTGATAATCAACGACTCACCTATGGACGTCGATGCAGAGGTCGCAGACATCGTGGGCGATGCACTCTGCACAGCTTGCGCGGCCGCACGCACTTCGATACTGATCGTTTCGTCCGTGTTCTTTCGGTCAAACACCTTGATCGTCGTCTTGAGCTCTCCGTATTCGGCCGTCTTGGGCAAGAGCTCCACAATGATCTTGTGCTTTTGGTTCGGTTGCAGGGTGATGGACAACAACGGAACGCAGGCTTTCGGGATCGAGGGCGGTGTCGTGGCGGCGGCGTCGGCCGCTTCGGACGGCTCGTCCTCCACCGATTGCGTCTCG
Source organism: Tremellales sp. Uapishka_1 (assembly GCA_035521475.1). Taxonomy (NCBI): domain Eukaryota; kingdom Fungi; phylum Basidiomycota; class Tremellomycetes; order Tremellales; species Tremellales sp. Uapishka_1. The sequence continues at coordinate 89,187 of JASZXS010000009.1, read as the reverse complement.
GTCTGCGACACGCCCAGCTCCAACAGCCGGTTCTCGTACTTGACAATCTTTTCAGACTTGCCCTTGCGCCGCGCGATCTTGAGCTTCTGCAGCAAGCCCTCGAGCTCCTCTTCCTCCACCTTGGACAGCGCCGTCCCTGCATCCTTCTCGTCGCGCGTCAACGAGATTTCCGCAAACGCCTCGACCGCAGCGACCTCTACCAAGAACGTCCGCTCGTGCTTTGACACATTGGTGATCAAGAACTCGAAATCCGACGGCCACTTTTCGTCCGGCACAAAGGTCCCGAAATCGAGCAGGGCCGTGTCAATCGTGAACGAGGGTTGTTTTCGCACCGCCGCCTTGACCGAGACGTTTTGGTCGTTGGCCGAATCCAGCACGTTCTGCAAGACGATCGTTTCTTGGTAGTTGCCGACCAGAGAGGGCGTAAAGGAAAAGCTCTCGACCTGTTTGCGGCCGAATGCAGAGATCACGCCATATCGTCCCAGCCCGAGCTTCAGATTGCCAGACGCGATGGACCCCGACGTCTTCATCCTAAAGATGCCTATACAATCGGATTTGTTCTAGAGATATCCACATGAGCGCCGCCCTTACGCTCCTCGCTCACCAGACTTACATGGATTACGATCGTCTTGGACTTCTCTTCCCCTTTTTCGCAGTTGCCGAAATTAATACTGGACTGCTGCACCTCCAACACCGAGCGGACACAACTGCTTCGAATGATCAGGTCCCTGACCGGGAGATCGCTATTCCCTCCCAACGAGAGCAGGGTCCTGTCGAATTCCAGAAGCTTGATGAATATTTTCGAGTCGGCGCGTTTTGGCCGGGTCGTCACCGTCGGTCGGATATCTCCATTTGGAGTCATGATCACAATCAGCTGTCGAGACGACTGCGAAGGCACCGACAGCGTCTTCGCCGAGATGAGTTTCCCGGCGGAGACAAGGTTCGTCAGTTCCTTGCGGAGCGAGATCGTCCGGCGGACAAATTGTTCCTCTTCTTCCGGCGTCGAGTGCGTGATGGAGGCGCGCCGCGCGTCGTGCTGCTCGACTGCAATCAACAGCTCGTCCACGCTCATCTTCGATATATCGGACGCGTTGAACATTTCCGACTTTGGCTCGGCACGTTTTGCCGTCAACGCAGGCGATTTCGTCCCGAGTTCAGGAGACGAAGCTTTGTTGGTAATGCTCGAGATCAATGCCTGGAGCGACGGAAGGGGCGGCATGTCATCGAGTCGAGGCGAGGTAGGAGGCTTCGTTTTCTTCGGCTTGGCATCCTTGGAGAAAAGACCTGTCGCCTTGGCGGACGCTGCAAAGTCGAGTTTGGGGATCTTGGGGTGCTGTCCAGACAGCTTGGACTTGTCTTCGAGTTCTATCGAGTCCAACAAGTGTGTCTTCTTTGACCGAGGAGAGGCCCGATGGGCAGCGATGGGTGGACCCGATGCGAGATCAAGATACTCGTGGTCCTCTAGCAGGGTGCGATCCTTGAAGACGACCGCATTTCCATAGAGCTGAGGAGTATCAGCGCCCCCTCACCAACAAGCAGGAAACACCGACCTGTACAGGTCGACCCCTTCCCCCCTTTTTCAACGCAGCGGCAACAGACGCCCCTATGCTGGGCTTTGGCACCTCTCCATCCCCATTGCCCCTCACAACGCTCCTGTCCCTCGCTTTGCTCTTCCCCTTGACCATCTTTCCAGGATCGCGCATCTCGGCCAGAGTTTCCATGAACCTCTCCTTCAACTCTCCATTCTGCGGCGAGGCGATCCGTTCCGGAAGCTCGGTGATTCGAGCGGGCTTGACGGGGGAGTGGGGTGCGTCTTCGAGCTTGACAAACAGTTCAATATCTTCAGGTTGCGAGGATGAGAGTTCGAGGATGAGTTGCGAGTGGGAGAGATTGTCGATCTGGATCGTCCGCACTGTCGGGGAGCTGATAACGACGGATCCAAAGTCGAGAAAGTTGGAGCCCGACGGGGTGAGTATTCGATACAGATGCGAGTGGAGAGTCACGTTGTAGACTGATACAGATTAGTGGTGAACATCGTCCCACGGGCAGACTCACCATCGACATTCTTGGAACGAATCTCGACCAGTTGATCTGTAATTAAAAGTCAGCATCACTCTTCACAAGCCAGACGACCCACCATTCATCCTATTCAGCAGATTCCTAACAAACACCTGCTTCTCGTACCGATCATTGATTCTCCTGGGAAAGAACTCCATCCTCTCCTCGACGCTCTCGCCAGGTGGGATGACCACAACATTTCGATTCGCGCTGAGCACTTTGGAGATGGCGGCAATCTCGACTCGGGCCGAGAGCGCGCTGAGGTTCTTGATCGTCAAGGTGGACGACTTGGACGCACCGACCGTGACCTCCCCATAGTCTATCGTGTTGCCGCTCGAGATTTCGATCAAGGAGGTACAAGACTCTGCGGAACAGTTCAACGTTCGCCTCGATCGGGGTACGGAGGATCGCGTCGAGACGGGCAGCGAGTCGAGGTACACCTTGAACTGGGATTCTCGGAGCGCTCCGGCGACGCTCGGAGGACTGACCAAGTCCCTCGCGGGACGATACAGCACAAAAACCCGGTATTCCGTCCCGGGGCGCATGGTGAGTTCTTCGATCTGGTTTGGAATCTCTTCCTGCTTGGCGAAGGTGTCCGAGATCGGGGTCGGCGACTTGGGACTGGCGTCCACGCCGCCCGAGAAGAACGGCGCTTCCTCTTCATCGTCAGACTCGACGGAGGCCAAGTCGGCGAGCAGTCGAGTCGACGCACGAGATTGAGGACGAGAGGAGGTCAGGGAGTGATCTACTTCAGACGAGACGTCGGAAGATAACACCGCAGACGAGGTCGCATCATCATTGGACCGCACCATCCTGGCCAGATCGCTCGATGCAGGGGTCACCAGCTGGGGTTCTTCCCCTCTCCCGGTGGACGATGGAGATCCCACTCGCGGCGATTTCAAGCTGTGTGACACTTCTCTCCCCCTGTCTCGAGTCGACGTCCGCGCTAGGACGTTTTCGGTAGACCTTTTCTCCATTTTACCGCTTCGTCGTATCTCGACCGGAACATCCTCGTCAATGTCCTCACCCGCGACGCCCGCCAGTCGAAAGACAACGTCGACGCCCGCCGAGGCAGAAAACTGCACGTCTAGCGGTTTGTCGCCCGAGTTCTTGCAGGTGATGACCTTTTTCGCCCATAGCCCGTCGCAGATCTGACCGAAATCGACGTGGTTTCCCGAAAGCACTTTCAACGAATTGTCGGTGGTCGTGGCCTGGGTCGAGCCAATGGCTTTGCAAGTGACAATGTTGCCCGACTGATTGATATTGGAGATGACGAAGTCAAAGTCGAAATCGGTGACGGGAGCCTTGACTCGGAGTTCCAGTCGCAGGTGCCGGGATGACAGAGCCGGGAGGGCGACGGGCTGCGCGGTCCTGTCGACGCCAAAGACATTTTCCGAATCGAGATCCCGGAGCGAGAGCCATACTTGGTCTTTGAAGCGAGACGAAACTACCGCCGTGGACCACTCGAGCTCAATCTCGGACCGATTCACCAGCAAGATATCGCGATGCGATTCTCCTCCGACCACGGAATCGCTTCCAAAGTCGAGCGTAAGCTGACCAGAAGACAGCTGAGACCCGGATGCCAGATTCGTGATTGGGTCAATGATGGACGCCGTAAAAAGCGACCGACAGACGGTAGCGAAAAAGGGGAGGTTGAGGCTCTGAAACGAGGGGGTAAGAAGATCGTCGGTGGGGTCCGAGGCGGTTGTGGCTTGGAATGAAATGGAGCCGTGGACCGAGAATGCACGATGGATCGGTTCCAATCGTCGAGAACCGCCACTGGTTTTCTGATTGCTCATGGAGGAGGAGGAGGCTCCCGAGATCGATGAGGGTTCAGATGGGATCTTGGCTTTTGTCGGGAGGAAGCTCTGCTCAGATGATTGGGTGCGTGAGAGGATACGAGGTGTGAATCCACCTTCGGACATGTCAGGTGAGGGCGTCGGGTCGTCCGACTGGGAGGGATGAAAGGCGAGGAAGAGCGTTGTGGTGGACAAGGGTAGAAGAGTGAGCGAGAGCGTGGTGGTGCCTGCGTTGTTGGAGATGGAGGAACTTGAAGAGGCCGAGGACATTGAGCCTGTGCCGTCAGCCAAAGCCATAAGCGTTCACTTACTCTTCTCGTCGTCCCCCGTCCAGAACACCACGTTCTCTCCTAGATCACTCGCGATAGCCACCTCGACGGGTCCATCCACCAGGTTCTTCAGCCCGAATGACCGGATCTTCTTGGACCCTCCGATGGCACCATCCAGGTAGGTGGACTGCAGATGGATCCATCCTGATGGCACGTCCACGGTCTTGATGAGCAGGTCCTGCCTCGTAGCGGCAGGTTTCGAGGCGGTGGATGATTGGCTTGGGGAGGTCGAAGAGGAGGAAGTGGGTGGATGTGGAGCATCGATGGCGAGCGGCTGCGATGGCTTCGGTGGCGGGATGGTAGCCTCTGACCCATTCTCGCCATGCTCATTCTTTTCCCCCTCTGGACGGTACAGCCCATCTGCAATATCCAATAACCCCTTGACTCCAGCGCCGACCATACATTCCAGTCCACTCAGTATTCCGGCCATCTTGAGGTGCAGTAGGGTCACAGTCGATGCGAGGTCCGAGGAGAGTCGGGAAGACCGAAGTCGCCGACGTCTAATTCAACATTGCGTATTGGCTGACGGTGGTGAAGAATCTGCCAGGGGTCACACGAGCACCGTCAGGGAAGTACACGCTCCTTTGGCGAGCCCTCGAGGCTGTCGACAACGGAGATGACGGTGTGTTGGACAGCGAGTAGTGCTTTCGTCAGAGGACGACAACGGAGCGCCAGGCGGTCGGTCCGCTCTGGTCGCCGGACGTCAACAAATCCGGGCGAGATGTGGATACCGATGTATACACAGGTTTCTTGGATGGCGATATGCACACGGTGTCGACGATAGAACGCCCCGATGAACCGGTCGATGGATATGCAAGTGAGGGGAGGAGGAAAGGACGTCGTGTGATGTGAGGCTGATCCTCGGCGATCTGTCCTCGGTCAGCGGGAAAAGGAACGCCGGTGCGGTGCGCTCGCGGGGAAGGAGGGAGAAGGGTAGCGGGGGTGGGATATGAGCGTGTATGGAGAGTCGCTGTCGCTGCTGCAAGGCCTTGTGGCCTCTGTCGAGGGAGTGGAGACCAGTATGAGGAGCAAGACTACAGATCAGCCATCCACAATTTGGGACAGCGGATCCATTTGCTTCCGTCGGCTTGTGGCGTCCGGACGACCGATACGTCGCAGCACAATACGTCCCCTCTCAAAGGCATACATGCATGTCGAGGCGTTTTCGCGCAGATGGTTCATGTTATCGTGAGACAGCTTACGCGTACCAAGCACTCAAGGCGTCTTGCCGGTGCCGTACACAGCTCGGCATATAATCCTATCGTGATCAGTCGTCCTTCGGATGGAACACTGCGAACAACCATTCTTCAATCTCGCCCCTCCTGGATGCCTGGGCAGACGGTCGCCGAAACCTGTGTGTCAATGCATACATCGTCCTGCATTCATTATTCGGACTACTGTAAACCGAGATTGGGCCAGGTGCCACCCGAGTCGGGATTAACGGGTTTAATCTCCCCTACGCGTATTTCCTGGGTCGCGCTTTCGACCGGTCTGATGGACGTTCTCAACATTTCCATAGGCCACTATCACCTCGCCAGCATCGCAAAACACCTTTGTAAACTAAATAAGAGGACAAAATATCGACTGTCAACAGTACACTGAGCTGAATCGCCCGCTCGACGAAAACAATACCCCTCATCTCACCCACTTCCACCCTCAGATCCACTCAAGATGGGTATGCCCGGAGGAATGGTCGTCATGAGTGAGTGGCCTTGGGCCCGAGACGCATTGCAAGCGGCTGTAGGATATTGTGCTGATGACGCTGGCCAATAGATACCGGACCCGAGCGTCAATCCGGTCGTAAAGCTCAGACCGCCAACATTATTGCTGCCAAGGTGAGCTGGCTGAATCCGTCAACAAGACATGCTGATCATTCCTCACAGACAGTCGCCGACGTCATTCGAACATGTCTCGGTCCCAAAGCCATGCTGAAGATGATTCTCGACCCCATGGGAGGAATTTTGTGGGTCTACTCGTCCCATTGATAGAACATGGCTCATTATTCTAGGCTCACGAATGACGGCCATGCTATCCTACGAGAAATCGACGTCGCCCATCCTGCTGCCAAGTCCATGATCGAGCTGTCGCGAACGCAAGACGAGGAAGTCGGAGACGGGACGACGAGTGTCATCATCCTCGGTAAGCACATCCCTGTGGATGTCGACCGAGCTTGCTGACGTTTACCAGCCGGCGAGATCCTCGCATACTCGTTACCCCTCCTTGAACGAAACATCCACCCGGTCGTCATTATTCGAGCCTTCAAATCTGCCCTCTCGGACGCGCTGCAGACCATCCAAGATATTTCCGTCCCCGTCGACATTTCGTCGGAAACAGAAATGCTCGCCCTGATCAAGACGTCTATCGGGACAAAGTTCTCGTCGAGATGGTCGGATCTCATGTGCAACCTCGCCTTGCAGGCCGTGAGGACTGTGGCCGTCACTGCCGAGGCCGAGAATGGAATTGTCGGGGGAAGTGGAAAGGCAGAAGCTTCTATTAAGACGGTGGATTTGAAGCGATATGCGCGAGTGGAAAAAGTGCCAGGAGGGGAGATAGAAGACTCGCGAGTCTTGTCGGGAGTGATGGTCAACAAGGATGTGACGCACCCCAAGATGCGAAGGAGGATTCAGAATCCGCGGATCGTGTTGCTGGATTGTCCGCTCGAGTACAAGAAGGGCGAGTCGCAGACGAATATCGAAATCACCAAAGAGAGCGATTGGAACCGGGTTTTGGAGATTGAGGAGGAGCAGATCAAGGCCATGTGCGACAAGATTATGGAGTTCAAGCCGGACTTGGTGTTCACGGAAAAGGGTGTTTCAGGTGAGTGAACCATTTGATCTAGTTGGACCAATGCTGACACCGCCAGACCTCGCTCAACACTACCTCCTCAAGGCCGATCCTCCCATCACGGCCATCCGACGAGTCAGGAAATCAGACAACAATCGAATTGCCAGAGCCGTCGGAGCCACGATCGTCAACCGAGTGGACGACCTCCGAGCGTCCGACGTGGGAACAGAGTGTGGTCTGTTCCACATCGAGAAGCTGGGCGACGAGTGCGTTTCCCCCCTAATCTCTCGACGCGACGACTGACTCCAACCAGATACTTTACCTTCCTCGATGAGTGCAAATCCCCGAAAGCATGTACCATCCTGCTCCGAGGTCCTTCCAAGGATATTTTGAACGAGATTGACCGAAACTTGGCCGACGCCATGTCGGTCGCGCGAAACGTGGTCTTCAACCCCCTGCTCGCGCCGGGAGGAGGAGCGACCGAGATGGCCATCTCGGTGGCGTTGGGAGAAAAGGCAAAGATGTTGACGGGTGTCGCGGGAGCACCTTACCGAGCGATCGCCGACGCGCTCGAAGTCATTCCCCGAACTCTCGTCCAGAACTGTGGTGGAAACGCCATAAGAACATTGACAGAGCTCCGGGTGAGTCGGTCACCAGGTAGTTTGCCATTTCAACTGACAACCTGCAGGCCAAACACGCCGAGGGACTGCACAGTTTCGGTGTCGACGGCGATACTGGAAAGGTTGTCGATATGAAGGTTTATGGGCTCCTGGAATCAGCGGCAGTCAAGATTCAAACGTTGAAGACTGCGATCGAGGTGTGTTATCCCTCACCTTCTGTTGTCATGGAGGAAACACTGACGATGCCTAGTCTGCCACGCTGCTCCTGCGAGTGGACGACATTGTTTCTGCGCGACGACCAGGAGAGGAAAGTGGCGGTGGTGTGCAGACGATGGGAGCTGATGCAGGAGAGGGCATGGGAGGGGGACCCGAGCAATAGAGGAATGAAGATGTAGTATAAACAATCCAATGCATGGGCATAGAGTCACCGCTCTTGCTGGCCGGATCTCACCTCAAGGATGATGGAAGACATACGGACGGAATCAAATCCCCCTAATCCAATAGTCACGGTCTCTCTCGATGCACAAACCCAATTCGACCGCATTTCCGACCGCTCACATTCCCATGAGATCGCCTGTATTATCATCCCCACCCATGGCGAGAGGAATATCGCATCCGTACTACCACTAGGTATACCCAGCCGTGTGCGTCCAAGTGGGCCTCACATCAGGCAAGTAGTTCCTGCTCCTTTCTGCTCGCTCAGGCGACAACCCAACGATGAAAACACTGGTAATCCGCGCAACACACCCGACCCTAGACGGTAAATCTCCACAGTACTGTGCAGGCAGATGTGATGAGAAGGGTGTGGAAGGGGTATAAAAGGCGAGACTGAGGGTTGTTGCTCCGACCGTCGCAACGGGCTCTGAAGTGCTGGGCGCTGCTGACCATCTTTCCTCTACAGACAATGGCGGAGCAGCATCTCCTTCCTCCCGCTTCACCGAAACACCCGCTTCTGGCGTCTCATCCATCGTTGACTCGCCGCGCATCGTCGACCCTACAGAATCCTGGATACTTTGACCATGCCACCAGGCCGTCTAAAGCCAAGGCGCCGGTGCCGGTCAATGAGCTTCTGGGAGGTCGCTCGATCCGGCGCATGAAGAATTCCTCCAACAAGGCCTCGCCGGCTTTCAGCGACTACCCAGTCATGCCAGATAGTGATGAGGCGGCACTCTCGCTTCGACCCGTCCCGTCGAGAGGCTACTCGGGCTCATCGAAACCGTGGACGGCGTATCTCGACAGTCTGAGCAGGGAGGAACTGGCCGTGTTGGAGATGCGGTTCGACTTGATGGAAGACGACGAGCTGGAAGAGTACCTGCGGGTGCTGAGTGGAGTCGAGCAGGGCTCGGAACTGCTCACGCCTAGGGTCACCGGGAGTGGAAGCCACATCACACCCCTGCCGACGAGACGTCCGGTCGTCTGTCGGCCGGAGGACGATCTCCTCTTTCCGCCGTCTCCGCCAGGACACGAGAGGGAGGAGCTGGATCACCCGCTGCGTATCCTCTGCCGGGCGGTCAGAGAGCTCAAAGAGGTGGTCGAGCAGCTTGAGACGGAAAACGCATCGCTGAAGAAAGAGTGGGCTGCAGTCGAGGTGGAAAAGGCAGATCAGGTGAGTTTTGCCGCCAGAAATATAGCTCATATTCAGATGTCGATCCATGATGGCCTGACTGAAGCACTGTCCACCTCTCTCGGCTCGATTTCGCCGTTGCAAAACGACCCGATGGACCGGTCTTCCTCACCCCCGACCTCCATTTCGCAGTCTCTCAGGCCCTCTTCACCGTCCCCGTCGATCCAAGTCCCCTTTCCACGGTCTCCTTACGCCACGCGGTCTCTGCACAGCGCTCGGTCAGTGGAAACCGGACTCAACACACCGAAAACGAGAGTCGACAAGCGGGCCACTTGGGCATCGGGCTTGTGGGCTTGGAGCGGTAACAAAAAGCCGAGACCGAGGAAGGGTAGCGTTGGCTCGGTGGTCTCGCATCAGGCTCCGGTCGCTGCGGAAGCGCCTGCAGAGATCGACGTCGACGATAATTGGCGAAAAGGCGATGGGGGCAGTCCGCCTTCGTTTCGAGCGATCTTTCTCTCCACGGTGAGTATCCCAACACATTGTCATCACTCACACCAGCAGCGCATCCTCACCCCCGACCCGTCCTCCATCCTTTTCTCCATCGGAATCCCGGCCAACTCGCTCATCGCCTATCTCGCGCATTCACTCGTTGGTACTGCAAGAGACGAAGGGATTGTCGCGCGGGATCCACCTGGCCGTCGCCGGTCACGCGACCAGTCCAGGAGTCGCGCGGCCACCGTTTCCAGCCAGGACGGCATGTCGACGCCGCAAAAGGATGCGAAGAATGGCTATGGCGATCAAGCTCTCGCGGCGACGGCGTCTCTGGGTCGAACCCTCTTGTCTTCCGTCTCGAGCGCTACCGTCCGGGGAACCAAAGCCGTGCTCGGCGAAGATTCTCCCAGACCCTCTCTGCTCAGTCGGGGCTCTTCAGCTACCAAGACGGCCCTGTCTCAGCCCATGGCGAATCATACTTCCAGCTCGTCCGCGACGTCGCCGTTGGACGAATCCCCTCTACCTTCGGTCGAGCTATCGTCGATCCTCCCAGAAGAAAGCCGTCCGCCGACTGTCTTGCTATCGAGGCAGAATCTTGGCACCTTTTTCCAGTCCACCAAGGCTGGAAAATCGAGAATGCAAACGGCGAGCCGGTTTAACGGGAACGAAGAGCCGCTGACAGATCGCTACGGCTTCATTTGTGAGTAACCTCAGGACGAAACCTCTGCTAATGTCAGATGACATACATCATGCCGGGATGCTCAAGGATGCAAGCGCTGCCGGAACGCCGGCGCCAATGTCTTTGAACGGCCATTTACCGGTCGGAGAGGAGGTTGGGTGGATTGAGAAACGCAGGAAGAGTGTGGCAGAGGACCGGCCCAAGCAGGTAGACGAAGCGGATCGCCGACCGACCCGCCGGTCTATCGACTCCTCCTCGGATGCTCCCGCTCGGCAAGATGGTCTACCTTTCGAGGGCCGAACGTCTGGGAGTAGACTCTCTTCACCCGCAGACAAGCACCGGCACCGATCCACGACCATCGTCTCTCTCAATCCGACGCCCGCCAAGCCGATCATCTCGAAACCACATCTGACCGTCTCTGCGCGCGGTGCCTCGTCTCTCCAGACCGGCGCATCGACCGCTTCGTCACCTCTCTCGGCGACCTTGGCTCATCCGTCCTCTGTTCCGGAACCCTTGCCCAATGTCTCTCGGCTGACGGTCTCGTCTCTCCTGGACCAGTTGACCGAGATCCACGATCGGCAGCAGAACGCGCGCATGGTGGAGTGGGACGCGTTCCTGAAGAAACGAACACGGAACCGGAGCAAGTCGAACGCAGAGACGAAAAAGACGGAAGAGGATATGCGGTGGGGTACAGGAATCATCGGGATCTCCCAGATGGGCTTGGGCGGCAAGAGCGGGCAGGAAGAGTGGAAGACGTTTGCGAGGCTGGTACGGCATGGAATCCCCTTGGCGTACCGGAGTGATGTTTGGGCCGGTGAGTGGATTCCATTCGACGTGGGGGGAGGGGCTGACGACGTGACAGAATGCTCTGGCGCAAAGGATCTCATGATCCCCGGGGAATATGCCGAGATTCTGGCCGTTCACAAAGATGATGAGAGTCCGGTGCTGGCAGAGATCGAAAAGGACGTATCGAGAACGTTCCCCGGGAATGTCTTTTTCGGTGAGCTCCTCCTTGTTCCCTACCTTTGTTTTGTTCTCTGACGGCCCTGATCAGGCGGTGATGGGCCTGGAGTGGCCAAGTTGCGCCGCGTGCTGATTGCCTACTCCTGGTGAGTAGGTCGCTTGATCGAAGGCGATGTCTGACTTGCCGCAGGCACAATCCCGCCGTCGGATAGTGAGTTGTTTTTGTCGGATATTCGACTCGGCTGATCCTTTTCTTCCAGCTGTCAAGGGATGAATGTGCGTCCGATCGATGGCTCGCAGAACTTGCTGACCTTCCGGTAGATGCTCGCTGCCACGCTTCTCTTGACGCATTCCGAAGAAGGTCAGTCACCCGTTGCTTGACTATCGCCAACCGATTGATTTTGTCGCAGAACAAGCATACTGGGTCTTGCTGTGCATGATCGACCGGCTCCTGCCCAAAGACTACTTCGCGCCCTCGCTACTGGCGAGTCGAGCCGACCAGCTCGTGCTGTCCGACCTCGTAGCACAGCTGCTTCCCAAGCTGGACCAGCATCTCCAGAATCTGGGCGTCGATCTCGCCAGTGTCACATTCGGGTGGTTCTTGAGCCTCTTTACGGACTGTCTTCCCGTCGAGGTGTGTTTGTCTGCGCGATGTCGAGGTCCATCACTAACACCCGAGAAGACCCTCTTCAGGGTCTGGGATGTCTTCTTTGTCGAAGGCCATGATGTGTGTCAAGCCCATTTACAGACACAGGGAGTATGGCTGATCCATTTACAGACGCTCTTTCGAGTCGCAGTCGCCATACTCAAGTTGAACGAAGCCGAGATTATCGCTTGCGAAACCGTGGCGGATCTGTTCACATTCATCTCGTCCATGACGTCTCGTCTTTGGGCTGCGGACAAGTTGATTTCTGTAGGTCTTGTTCACTGGGGTCTCAAGGGGACAGCGCTCATGTGAGACGCAGCTTCAGCATAGCTACAAACCCATCATTCGCCATGTGGACATTGTCGCCCGCTGCGAGAAGCATGTCGCGGCGGTGCAAAAGGAATTGGATGAGGAGGGGGGATGAATTTAGATCTCGAGTATACCACGCATACCTATCACCCGAAACTGTATAAATGTAACATCCTAGCCGCAAATGTTTAGGTCGCTTGGGCGATTGAAGTGTAATGCATGATGGGTCTGTGCAAGGAAAGTAAGGCTGACGGGCTCCCCCCGGGTGGAGGCCCTATTGCCTCGACGGTCTAAACTGAGCTACTTGCTTCCCCACTTCTCGACGATGCCTCGCCCAAGCGTAACGAGATCTTTGGTGACGAGATCGGCTTCTCCAAAAATATCCCTGCACTCGTCGAGCTCGTACGTAGTCGTGTAGGCTGTCGAAAAACCGGCCGCCTTCGCCGCGGCGATATCCCAGGCATGCGATGCTTGATTCCCATCAGCTTGGGCTGTTTGGGCTCCCCGCATTGGACTGACCCGCAAAGACCGACACCTCGCCCACCTTGTCGGACCCGGCCTTCTCCCTCGCGTACTTGTACACGGCAGCCTCTGGCTTGCCCGCCTTGACCGTGTCGGCGGAGATGATGTGGTCCTCTGGCATCTCCACGCCCGCGTGGTCAAAGTACCCCTTGACCCGATCTGGGTTGGCGTCCGAGCAACACCACACCTCGAACCCGCCCTCGCGGAGCGTGCGCATCATCTCCCCGAGCCCCGGTCTCGCCCGGAGCTTTTTGTATTCGGCGAGAATGTACGCGACGTCCTCTTGCGAATAGAAGTCGTCGAGGGCGGACGCGGGGACGCCGGCTTGGAAGAGGACGCGGGTGAGGGTCGAGGCGAGGATCTGGAAGAAGGGCTTGTACTGCTTGATCTGGGAGAGGTACGAGTAGTCGCGCTCGGTCCCGCAGACCCAGGCGTAGAAGAGCAGCTTGGACGGGATGCCGTATTGGGCGAGTTTCGGACCGAGACGCGCCTCCAAGGCTTCGGCGCCGGTGTCGTAGGTGACTATGACTCTCAGTTAGCAAGAAGGCAAAGACGAAGTGGAGGAGACATACAGCAGGTGCCGACGACATCGACTGATCACCCCGCTGTCAGGGATATGTCTTGCTTGCGAATGGGGACACTCACAAACAACAGAAGGCATTTTTGTGCGGAGGATACGAGGTGCAGATGGGGTGGATGATGGTCAAGTATTCCTGCACGACGTTGCGCTTCTTGACCTCTCTTCTGCGACGTTACCCAGGCTATCGAGCATCGGCAAATGGTCGGTAATTACGTGACGGGAACCGAACTTTAGGTAGCCGACGCTTCTCGTATGGTCGGCTTCTTGCCGACGGCCGTGGTGCTTTTCCCTATACACCGCAGGATGGCAGGAATATCCAAGGGCTCCTTTGGCCTTTGGAACTCACCAGTCTCAGAACCCATCAGACACAGACGTTCAAAATGCCAGCAGCCATACCGACCCCAGCGACGCTGCAGCGTCTCTTTGCGGCGTCCAAATCGCTTCCCTTGACGACATCGACATCTGGACTGCAATCGATCGCAGAGACACACATCACCAAGGCGCTCGGAAGAATGCGCAACCACGTCTTCAAGGAGGGAAGAGGACTTCGGGTCTTGACCTCTGCAAGTCGCTTCTCTCTTCGAGCCCTCCCTGCTGACAGCTCTCTCAGGACGGCCAAAGGCTGCTCGACTTCACCTCGGGTATCGGAGTCACCTCGCTCGGACACTCGCATCCAGCGGTCACCAAAGCCATCATCGAGCAGGCCCAATCCATCATCCATGTCCAGTGCGCCATCGCCCTGTCCGAGCCCTATGTCCAGCTCGTCGAGAGCTTGCTCGCGATGATGCCCGACAAGAGTCTCGACAGCTTCTTTTTCTGGAACTCTGGCAGTGAGGCCATCGAGGCGGCCATCAAGGTCGCAAGGGCGAGCACGGGGAGAAACAACATCATCGTCATGCAGGGTGGATACCATGGTCGTACATCGGGTGCTGCTGCGTTGACGACTTCGAAGACGTCGTATTTTAAAAAGACGGGTCCATTGATGGTAAGATCCTTCCTATCGTAAGACCATGCTGTGATAGCTGACGCGCCAGCGTAGCCGTGTGTCTACACCACTCCCTTCCCTTATTGGCATGCCATGGGTTTAGAAAAAGACACGCCCGAGGAGAAACTCGTTGAACTCGCCATCATGCACATCGACAATCTGTTGCAGCAGCAGACCGCCCCCGAGGACACGGCAGCAATCTTCCTCGAGCCGGTCATTGGCGAGGGGTAAGCTATACGCTATACATAGCGAGCAAGAGATTTTGTTCTGATCGCTACATAGAGGATACGTACCCACTCCTCGAGCGTACGTGCAACATCTCCGAAAGCTATGTACGGAGCACGGCATCATCCTGGTCGTCGGTAGGTTATCGCATCCTTGTCATTGTTTTCGCTCATGCCGCGCTCAGACGAGATCCAGAGTGGGTTCTGCCGAACCGGTAAAACCTTTGCGATCGAGCACTCGGAGGTCGTCCCGGATCTCATGGTCTTTGCGAAAGGATTCGCCAACGGAATGCCACTGTCCGGTATCGTCACGAGGAAGGAGATCATGGACAGCATGGTGCCTGGGTCTTTGGTCGGTCGGTCCACCTCGACCCATTTGCCACCAGCTAACGATATACCAGGGTGGGACGTATTCTGGGAACGTCGTCGCGTGTGCTGCCGCACTGGCGACGACCAGATACATGCGAACATATGATATCCTCGGCAACGTCAACGATCGAGCAAAGCAGATCTTCGACGGCCTGAGAGCCATCCAAGCGGATCACGAGAATGGGGGGTGGATGATCGAAGAGGTCCGAGGTTTAGGTGTATGTCCCCCGTTCGAATCACCGAACGAGGCTGACACTCCGCAGCTCATGGTTGCTATGGAGTTCAAAGATCCCAACTCGCGCCTTACCTCGTCAAGTATTCACAACCTCACGCTTCCAGCCAACTTGAATAAGCTGGTCCAGGACGCATGTTACGATAGGGGCCTCCTGACGCTGACGACGTCCATATACCCCGTGCTCCGCTTGGTCCCGGCCTTGGTACTGAGCGAGACGGACGTCAACAACATGTTGGAAGTGATGCGAAAAGCCGTCAAACAGGTCGCGGACGAGGTGAAAAGGGGGCTGTAGATCATGGATGCATGTATACGACTTCATTGCATCGTCTTGGGGCCATGCGTTCGTAGGTTTCTGAACTCCGGCCTCCGATTAAACGGGGGAGGAGATAGCCGACGGAAAGGTACCGGTAAATTGGCGAAGCGACGCTTGCACGAAAGCTTAATAGCTTATCTAGCCGCTCTGGGGCGCTTCGAGTTCCACTTGTATGCTGCAACCCACCTCACCTGATTGACCACCACAAATAATGACCCAAGACGAGCCTCTGCTTCCGGTCGCCAACCGGCTGGAGTCCTTCTGGCTCACCGAGAGGGATCCCGAGCTCCAAAAGGTCAGGACAACGGCCATCATACCCGAGACGGCAGATGTGGTCGTCATCGGCAGCGGGCTCACGGGCGCCATGGCAGCCTGGAGAATATACAAAGGGCTCGGACAAGAGGTCAGCGTGGTCATGCTCGAAGCCGACGAGGTGTGCGGAAGTGCGACGGCGAGGAATGGTGCGTGAGACCTCTCCGATTGGGCTCACGCGTCTCAGGCGGTCATTGCAAACCCCTCGCGTTCCTGGGGTACAGGGAACAAGCGGAGAAGCATGGCGACGCGATCTCGAATGAGCTTCTTACGTTTGAGGCTGCTGCTCTGGAGCAGTATGTGGCGATCGTGCTAGAAGAGGATATCGATTGCGATCTGCACGTCACGCGCGCTTTCGATGTCTGGATGTCGGAAGATGGCGTCGATGCGGGCAAGGCGGACTGGGCGAGTATTGCAGAAAACCTGACATGCGTACCTCGAGACTGACCATAGATAGGCCGCCCGTCAAGCTGCCTTTCCAGAAAGCATGAAAACAGCGGACATCCGAACAGTGAACGATTTGCAGGCCCTTCAAGATCTTACCGGGATCAAGGGGGCCCGATGGGGCGCGCATTATCCCGCAGGTCATCTGTGGCCTTATAAACTGGCGACCGCTTGTGAGTACGATTGGTTCCTGCCCAGCTGACCGGATAGTGATCAAGAGGTGTATTGCCAAGGGCATGAATCTCCAGACCTATACACCGGCGACCTCCCTTGAATCCTCTGGTGATCGATGGCTCGTCGGGACCTCGAGGGGATCCATCACTGCCCAATCAGTCATCATAGCCACCAACGCCTACACATCCTCCATCCTGCCCGAGTTCAAACCGCTCATCATTCCCGTCAGAGGGACCGCGTGCTCGATCACACCAGCCGCGTCCCATTCCGCAGGTTCGCTTCCGGGACCTCTGCAGTACTCGTACGGACTCCGTTTCGGGACCGGCGAAGTCGACTACATGATCCCGCGCCAAGGCCGGGGCCGTGTCCCCGGAAGGGGCGATCAGAGCTACATCCTCGGCGGCGCGAAAGGCTGCTTCTTGAGTGACCCAGCGCTGTGGTACGACAACAAGCGGGACGACGAAGAGATGCCCGGTGCGCGAGCGTACTTTGAGGGCTATATCGGGAACCACTTTATCGGATGGAACGGAGGTGAAAAGGGCAATGTCGATCATGTGTGGTCAGGAAGTGAGTTTAGCGACAGACGACGGGGGCTCATCTTTATAGTCTTGGGATACTCCAGCGACCTGCTTCCGTATGTTGGAGAGGTTCCCGACCGTCCGGGAGTCTTCATCTGCGCCGGGTTCACCGGTCATGGTGCGCAATCCATGCTTTGGATGATGACAGGGCTGATACGTATCAGGCATGCCGAGGATACCGGGCTGTACGGCCGCGATCTCGACGTTGGTGGTCTCTCGTCTGGCGGCCGGGCAAGTAACGCCCGAGGCTCAGAAATCCTTCGAAGCCATTCTGCCGAAACCGTACTGGATAACGAGGGAGAGGTTGCAATCCAAGGTCAATCTCATAAAGGTGGCAATGGGCCAAGGAACGAAGGCTTTGGAGGGAATCACGAGTGGCTCAGTAGAATCCGCAGACGAGGTCGCTCTGCTCGCAAGGGGAGTACAAGCGGGCTTGTAGGTGTCGTTGGAATGACAGCCGTCCGTCACCCATTCGAAGGATGTACGATCAACAAGCCACATGGGAGCGCCAGACATAGATCATATCAGCAAAACCGACTTGCCCAGCGCTTCCATGACCACATTCCAATGACGTTTTCCCAGACCCAAGTCGATCCCCGTCCACTGCTCCTCCAGCAGCTCGCGCTAAGCTTTGTCGGCGATGGCCCTCCTTGGACTTGGACAGGGCATGACTTACAGCAACCTCCAGATCCTCGCAGTAGTCGCTCTGAAACGCTGTAAACAGTTCCCTGACTTTCTGCCTCCTATCTGGCGTACAAAATACGCCAGCGATCAAGAGTGGCCATATCAGCATCACGGGCTGGCGCATCGCCGAGACCTCGGACAATAATTCGAGGACATAGGAGACCGAATCGGCTATCCGAGGAGTCTCGACGGGTTGTTCGAGGATCTAGCGATGAGTGAAATGATCGAAACGTTTCCACTCACGTCAGCGAGTATGAAGACGACCGCCATGTATTTGTAGATGTAGTCTCCACACTACGGAGTCAGCCGCGTCATACACCAGTGACTCACGGAAACTCGGACATGCTGCGGGCGACTGCTGAGGCTGCTGCCCCAGATATCGAGCTCTAGCAACAGGCAATCACACTCTCGGCGGAAATGCTGACCAACATCCCACATCTCGTCGGGATGTCCCGCGAGGGAGATCCCAAGACGACGCTTCTGGGAATCCAATGATGCCACCTGGTGAGGGCCTAAACACAGGGCTCAACTTCATGAGGGTGAACTCACACGAGCGACTAAGTCCACCATCGCTCGGGACATGCCAAACCTGCCACATCATCAGCCTCGTCATCTTGGAATTCGATGAAGCAGACAAACGTGCGCTCCACGGATTCCCATTCCCAGCGCGTTTTCGACGTTTCCACAC
The DNA here is from genome assembly GCA_035521475.1 of Tremellales sp. Uapishka_1. NCBI lineage: Eukaryota > Fungi > Basidiomycota > Tremellomycetes > Tremellales > Tremellales sp. Uapishka_1. Next base: position 70,836 of record JASZXS010000009.1, on the reverse strand, counting down.
TTTCGAACCACCAGCAGTCAAAGTTACCCAGCAGCGCAGGTTCCTTTCCCGTAATGAAGGAGCCTATATATCAGACATGATCGGTTTCAGTCACTCACTAAACACGTCGTGTGTCGCCAGATTCTCCAGCAGATATCGCCGGGTGAAGCTGTACTCTGACTCGCGGAGCATGTGCTGCGGGCCCCCGTTCTTTGCTATCAAGCTGAGAGCAAATTCGAGATTGTCTCTCCAGGACGGATCTGCCGAAATGACCTGCGGGATGGCTCAGTAGACGACTTGTCGCGGATGAACAAACTTACATCCCTGATGCACAGCAGCGTACATGCGGCCAGGATGCTGTCCGCTATGGTCTCGAATTAGCCTGGTCCTGTTCTGCACAACTGAGACCTACTTTGATGCGAACTACCATTCGCCGAGCTCGCACTCGCCAAAAGCACATTCGACTGAGCAGCCCTTTTGAACTTTCTCCCCAACTCTTTCATAGCTGCCCTTTTCTCTTTCCAGCCAACGCCGACACCGCCCCTACCCAACGCTTCGGCTGTCTCGTGAGCAAAGTGGGTGGTGCTCGTACTCAGCATACTCATCCGCATGGCCGCAGAAGCCGCGCTGGAGGTATCCAGTAGACTCAGCGGGGTACAAAGAGCCAGTAAGGGGTTCGGACCGATGTTGCCCATTGTGATGAGAATCCGTGAAGTAACGTTACAGTAGTGGTGGAACAGGGTCCGGGCGACAGGTGAGGGAAAGGCATTGGCGAGTACGTCGGTGTTGCTAAAGAGCCGCTGTGAGCGGCCCGAGGGACCGAATTCGAATAATGTGTCGTCGTTCGCATAGGCCCTACCAACGTCAGCAGCGTATGGAAGAATGACGTACATGAGGATGGAATCAATCATTAATATTCTTGGTGGGATGGGCAGTTGCGGTGTAGGTATCGAGCGGGACTCGACCGTCATGGACTTGATCGCCCGACGGTTAAGCAGAGTCGAATTGGCGATTTTCGAAAAAGACGGTACAGAGGCCGGACTGGCTTCCACGGGATTCAAGGGTTGCGACGTCGTAAACGACATGCCGAAGGAAAGTAGATCCTCCGCGTTGTTGTCATCCTGGAGACTTCAGCTCAGAGCCGGTACCCCTCCGACTCACCTGTAAGATGCGCGAGCTGGACCTGACCTGCCCGTCTCTCGGGGACGTGTGGCTCGCAGGCGATATATCCTCGCTCCCCCAGACACCTTCAGCCTGGCCATCGCTGCCCACCTGCTGACTCGTTTCCTTCTCTGCTCTTCTCGGCGCCGTGGCTCGTTGTTTCGGCTGGGGAAACTCGCAGCTCCGTTGATGAGCAATACAGCGCAGACACATTGGCGTCGTTTCGTCGCATTTCACCTTGTGTTTACGACATGCAAGGCAGCCCTTTGTACTGCGCGAGTATTTTAAGCGTTTTCTCGTGGAGTGGGTGGATGTTTCCGCACGACTGGTAGGCTGATTTGATGAGTTTGCACCTCACCGGTTAAAGCGTACCGCTAGCTCCAACACAGAACGAGCTCGGTTGGCATCCACTATCCGTCCTACAAGAGGTCAATTGTAACAACGATATCACGAGAAGCTACTCACGAGCCTGGCGTGATATTTCAGCGTAGTCGAGGTGTTGCGACATGGCTTCTCAGGAGTTCACAGGAGTTCAAGGGAGCCATAAGAAGGACCATAATCATTACCGGTTGACTCGAGTCTACTTTAGGCTCACAAGGAAGGCTCGCGAGATTAGGAAGAATGTCAGATCTGCAACCGGCTCGGAATCAGATGAAACGAGATCTGACCCGGGTGTGCGATCTAGAAGAGCGTAGACAACGTGCATAAAGGGTGTCCGGTTTACAAACCTCATGCCCCACCAGCACTAGCACTATCTCCATGGGTTGACTGTACTCCTGCGACATCTCCTGCTCATCATCGCGTTTGATCGATTCCACCCCCTACTGGAGAAGGGAGCAGTACCGACTGTTGATCTGTGCAAGGAAAATACTGTGACCCTGATTTGGGCTACTGGCTTACGCATGAAAAGGTTAGAACTCCCGCTCGTAATCTTTCATATGGTACGTTGCAATCCTCCCCTCAGCTGTCGAGCCAACGACTCGTCATGAGCATTTTGATACGGCAGACTGACGCGCATGTATCAGTTGGTAAAGACTCCGCAAACCGCACGGAGTCTGTCCATACGGGCTCCTGTTACGAGCAGCTGCAAGTGTGCGTGCTGCGAATACACGAAAGAAAAGGACGATCGGCTCAATATTCGGACCAGACTAAGGGGCTATCCGCGTGTTTGAGCACAATACGGGACACATCAGGATCGTACCTCCAGATTGTAATCGCTCGCTTTCCACTGCTTACCACAAACACCAACATTTCGCCTCGAGCTACGCTGACATATGGCGCCTTGTGAATCGCCATGGAGAGAATGCCAAGAATCAGGCAACTCCTTGGTCCGGTCTTCTTGATGAAGAGGGCTATCATGTTGCCCCGGTATACTTGGCATATTGGCAGTCCCTTACCGAGTCTCATGGATGTAGCTGTCTTCAATAAGAGGGCATACATTCTCGGAGACTTGGTTCCCGAGTCTATAAATAGGTTTTATGGGAGTTTGAAAGCGCAGACCAGCAACTACAATCCTTGGTTTTTTTTTTGGCATTATGTGAGTAGAGACATGTATGAAGCATCCCTATCACCGACGGCCTTCGCTCTTCAGACGGAGCACCCGGGGTTGACCAGCGACAAAAGGTGTAATTGAGAATCTCGGCATTCGCTGGAATCCAATCCGCCACGCTTCTTCGATCACGCAAATCTTTACGTTCATGTTTATCGGACAACGCCGAAGGTGGTCAATCGTGGATCGGCCCCACGACCAAAGCGTTATAAAGCCAATCCATGAACGGGGTACAAGGTAATACAGCAACCATATCTCTCATACTCTCATCGCGCTCGAGCATCCTCCGCAGCGGTCTCTTCGCTCGCAGACCTTGCCTCGTCACCTGCGTTCACCATGTCGAACCTTCCTGGTGATTTGTCGGAGGATCCGCTCGAGGATATCTCTGCGACAACACTGACAATGGGGTCCACCAATGTGGATGCGGAAACGCTGGAGAAGTCGCATCACAAGCATGAGTCAACGGAAGATATGGACTGCGTGGAGAAGGCAGACAGTGAAGAGGAGTCACACGACGAGGAAAAGAACTATCAAGGGGAAAAGCTTCGTGACCTGTCCGGAGCGGAGGTTCTCCAGTTCCCAGGGATCAAGAAGGAGCACTGGTGGTGGGTCTACGTCGTCTCAAGGACTCGCCCATCCAGACGTTAACGGACTTCGCAGGCAAATCTGGCGCCCGCGGAATGCACCACCTCCTCCGAAAGCCTCCTTAGATGATGCGGAAGAGATACCCCTCGCAACGGCCTCGTTACTCAGCAAGCTCACCTACTGGGTGGGTACAGACGTTCGAGTTGCTGCTAATGATGGCAGTGGGTCACGCCGATTATGATCCTGGGATATCAACGACCTCTACAAGCTACCGATCTCTGGAAGGTGAGTCGCGTGACTCCGGTTGTGATTCCTGGGTCTGATTAATGTACGGTAGCTGGACGCCAGCAGAGAATGTGAGTGATCCAACCCTGGATGGCTGCTCTGCCGCAGCAATGGCTGAAGCTTGTCAGCCAAACTTTTGTCCAACAAGTTTATCGAGGCGCTCAAGAAAAGGCAAGACGCCGCAGCCACTTGGAACAGTAACCTAGCGTCGCTCTCTCCGCCTATGAGGCTTCGTGTGTTCTGGACACTATACGCCTGCTTTCGCTGGAAGCTGTCCTCAGATTACGATGCCTTTGGAACGAGCGACACTGTCCAGCAGCGACGCGCGACGTTCGAGCAAGAATGGCGAAAGCGGAGTGGACGAAAGAAGGGCAGTGTCACTTGGGCGCTGAACGACGTGATGACTGGCTTCTGGGCGGGAGGTAAGGCAGACACTTAATTGCAGGCGCTGATCGAGCAGGGCTCTTCAAAGTCGCGGGCGATACCTCGCAGTTGATGTCACCGTTGCTCGTGAAGGCTTTGATCAACTTCAGCAAAGAAGGTGTGGTGATGATTCGGGATCTTGCTGATTCTTCCCAGTTTACGCGGCCAACGCGAACGGGACACCGCAACCGAATATCGGTCGTGGTATAGGTTTAGCAATAGGCCTTTTCTTCCTCACCATTCTGGCCTCGGTATGCCAGCACCAGGTACGCTAAGATCCTCGTTTAACGGCGATGATCTTTGACCGCCGCACAGTTTTTCTTCAGATCCATGTCGATCGGTGTATTGGCACGATCCTCCTTGATTTCCGCCATCTTCAAGCGATCTTTGCACCTATCCATCAGTGCGAGGACTCAGCACCCCAACGGCAAGTTGATGAACCATCTGTCTAGTGATGTGAGTGATCGTCAGGAATCTCAAATCTCGATGCTGATCCGAACCCCCTCAGATATCCCGGATAGATTATTGTGCCCAATGTCAGTGTGAAGAGTCTCTCAAATGCACGAGCTGACTCTATTTCAGGGTTCCACGCTGTATGTCCGAAGTGAATCCGCTGTATTTCCCGCCTCACTCTCCGTACCAGATCTGGACCGCACCTATCCAGCTTACGATCACTCTGATCCTCTTGCTGCTCCAGGTATGGTCTTGGTCGATACACGTCGGCTGGCGCCATTGCTGATATCTCGCAGATCGGACCTTCGGCTCTTGCTGGGTTCTCGCTCTTCATTTTGCTCGCCCCGCTGCAAACATCTTTCATGCAACAAAGCTTCAAGATCAGGAAGAAGTCGATGGTGAGCCGCCTGTCCTAGAAATCGCCGAGCTAACGCAAACAGATCTGGACCGATGCGAGATCGAAATTGCTTCAAGAGCTTTTGTCCAGCATGCAGATCATCAAGGTCTTCACATACGAGATTCCTTTCTTGAAAAGTAGGTGCAATTGGCGACCTAGGGGTCAGACTTACATGCCCTACAGGATTGCGTGAGATCCGACGGAAAGAGATGGTTGGAATCAGGAAGATCTTGATCATACGTGCTGCCAACCAGGCCATCGCTTTCAGCCTTCCTGTAAGTTCTGCCTACCTGAGCACTCGCTAAAGCCCCTCGCAGACGCTCGCATCGGTCTTGTCGTTTGTCACCTACGCCTCCTTTCATCCAAATCTGGATCCCGTGAGTAGTACTCGTGCGCGTTCCTCTTGGGTCGGTCTGAGATCACTTCCAAGGCCCTCATCTTCACGTCCTTGGCGTACTTCAATCTTCTCCGCCAGCCTCTGATGTTTCTTCCGAGAGCGCTATCGTCTTTGACCGATGCTCAGAACGCCATCGAAAGATTGACGGATGTAAGTAAAAGAAACCGTGTTAGGCTGACGACCTCAGGTGTTCGAGGCCGAAGAAATGGACGACCCCAATGTCATCAACCCGGCCTTAGACGTGGCCATCAAAGTCACTTCTGCCACCTTCCACTGGGTTGCCACGGAGGCTGAGGTCAAATCCAAAGCGAAATCCGCGAAAACAAAAGGTGGAAGGGGCGATGCACCCAAGCCCAGGACGTCGCTCGATACTCTAACGGAACCGTTCTCCGTCCGTAACCTCAACCTGACAGTGCCACGCGGGCAGTTGATCGGTTTAGTGGGACCGGTTGGAAGTGGGAAGAGCAGTATTCTGCAAGGGGTGCGTGGCTTTTTGGGAAAGTCATCCGGTGCTGATATCCGCCTTCGCAGTTGATCGGAGAGATGCAAACGGCATCGGGTAGCGTGGAGTTTGGCGGTCGGCTAGGTTACTGCCAGCAGAATGCTTGGATTCAGAATACGACGCTCAGAGACAATGTCCTCTTTGGTCAGCCATGGAACGAACATCGGTACTGGCAGGCCATCAAGGATGCCAGCTTGGTCGCGGACTTGGAGATCCTTCCAGATGGCGATCTAACAGAGGTAAGCGGTGGTTTTTCCTTTCATGGATGCGCTTCCGCTGACAGCCGACCTAGATCGGAGAAAAGGGTACGCGATCGTTATTTGGCGAAATTTCTTGCTGACAGGTCAATAAAAGGGATCAACTTGTCTGGCGGTGCGTCGTTCCTCGAGTTCTCAATCCTAGCTGATGCAATTACAGGTCAAAAGCAGCGAATTAATATCGCCAGAGCACTTTACTTCGATGCCGATATCATTGTGAGTTTCCAGCGCTCTGATTGACCACCACTGACATGTTAGTAGCTCTTTGACGACCCTCTCAGTGCTGTTGATGCCCATGTCGGGAAAGCATTGTTTAACGATGCCATCCTTGGGCTTCGTAACCGAGGCAAGACGGTGGTATTGGTCACCCATGCTCTGCATTTCCTACCTTGGGTTGATTGCATCTAGTTGGTAACAGCTTGTCAATTTTGTGCACGGAGTTGACGTTTGTTCTTTAGCACGATTCTACAAGGCCATATTGTCGAATCCGGTGCTTACGCAGACTTGCTCAAGAACAAGGGACCGTTCTCCCGGCTTGTGGCGGAATTCGGAGGGTCTGCCCAGGAGAAGGAGGAGCATGATGCGGAAGAGGAGGATGCTATCGAGGCTATCGGCGCGACGGCGGTCAAAGCGCCTCAAACCGTACGACTGACCAAGAAGTTAATGGGAAAAGCAGCTGGTACTGGGAAACTAGAGGTATGTCGAAGATTGTTTGTGGATCCGGATGATTGACGATTCTGATCAGGGACGACTAATGACGTCCGAGACACGGAAAACGGGTACCGTCGGTCGAAAGGGTGAGTGGATCTTTTGATTTTGTGCTGATCAATAGTCTACGGAGGATATCTTCATGCTGGTAGAGCTCGATACACCTTTCCTCTGACACTGCTTTTCGCCACCATGATGTAAGCTGATAAAGAGAGATGACGTGCAGCTAACCTCGACCCGCAGGCAAGGATCTCAAGTGATGTCAACGTACGTCTTGATAACGCCTCTTAAGCTAAGAATCCATCAGTGTCTGGCTCACATACTGGCAAGAGGAGAAATTCGCAGAGTCAATCAACTTTTACGAAGGGGTCTATGCTGCCCTGGGAATATCACAAGCCATTTTCACGTTCTTGATGGGCGCCATGATGTGCATTCTGTGCTACCTGTCTTCCAACAACCTTCATTACGGCGCTATACAGCACGTCTTTTACAGTCCGATGTCGGTATTTGACACCGTACCCCTTGGACGGATCATGTCGATCTTCGGTAAAGACATCGATACACTGGACAATCAATTGGCGGACTCTCTCAGAATGATGGCAATGACGATGATATCCGTAGGCCGTTTGCTTCTGATTTGACCGTTGCTGAGCTAACGTATTCCAGCTTATCGGATCTATCATTATCATCACCATCTATTTGCATTATTTCATTGTCATCATCTGCTTTGTCGGTATTGGCTATTTGTGAGTCATTTCGAACTCCAACGACGGGGACTCACCTTTCTTAGGTATTTGTAAGTAAGCGTCTGCGTATTCTGTTGACGACCAGCGCAATGTTCTATCGGACCTCTGCCCGGGAGCTCAAGCGGCTCGATTCGATGCTACGATCGCTGCTGTACTCCCACTTCTCTGAATCGTGAGTTCGTCTTTCGAGCGAAGCTAATACGAAAGATTATCGGGTCTGCCAACCATTCGCGCCTATGGCGAGACGGCTCGCTTCACCCAGGAAAATGAATACTACATGGACCTCGAGAACAGAGCGTACCTCTTGACTTGCACAAATCAGCGCTGGCTTGCCATTAGACTCGACTTTCTTGGAGCTTGCCTGGTGTTTGCCGTTGCTGTCATGGCTGCGAAGGGTGGAGGCGGTCTCACAGCGTCGCAGATCGCTCTTTGCCTTACGTATCTGACGAGGTACGGCATATTATCGTGCCATTGACTAGGGCTGATCGCTACTCTTTTCGCAGCACGACTCAGATCTTGGGAATGGTGACTCGTCAAACGGCCGAAGTGGAGAACAACAGTGAGTCTATATGCATGTTCCCGCTGACCAAGCAGTGAATGCCGTCGAGCGAGTTTTGTACTACGCAGACGCCACTCTGCCACAAGAACCAGAGCATGAGATTGCTGCCACACAGCCTGTTGAGAGCTGGCCTGAGAATGGGTCGATCTCCATGAACAGGGTCGTCATGTCGTACCGCAAGGGCCTGCCGCCAGTGCTCAAGGGAATGTGAGGCGAAGATCGGGATCATGGCTGATGTATTTCAGTTCGATGGAAATTGAAAGCGGAGAAAAGATCGGAATAGTCGGCAGAACCGGGGCCGGAAAGACCAGTCTCACCGTCGCCTTGTTCCGTTTAGCAGAGTTAGTCTTACGTCAAGGGCGGAGCTGATAGGCCCAGGTTGACCTCTGGTTCGGTCCTCATCGACGGCGTCGATATCTCCAAAATCGGCCTCAACGCGCTACGCTCTCGCATCGCCATCATCCCGCAAGACCCAGTACTGTTCAGCGGTACCCTCCGCAGCAATCTTGATCCATTCAAGGTATATGATGATGCCCGGCTGTATGACGCGATGAAACGAGCGTGTATATTGGACGAGAGCGCGAATGAAAAGGCCGAAGGTCAAGGGAACACGAAGCGGTTCACGCTGGATACGGTGATCGAGGATGAGGGGTTGAACCTCAGTAAGTCGGATGCCTACGGATCAAGCTGACCCCGCAGGTGTTGGCGAGCGATCCCTCGTTAGTCTTGCACGGGCTTTGGTGAAGGATGTGAGTGGGCTGCGCGATCTGAGTCTTCGCACTGACTGGTGCTTCAGTCGAAAATTGTTCTCCTAGGTGAGTTGCGTCGAGGGAGTCAGAGCTAATCCGCTAGATGAGGCGACGGCTGCCGTTGGTGAGTTTGTTCCGGTCGTCCACGCGATAGGACTGATTTTGTGCAGATATGGAGACGGATTCTAAGATACAGGAAACCATCCATCGCGAGTTCAAAGGCAAGACCCTACTCTGCATTGCACATCGACTGCGAACAATCATCTCGTGGGATCGAGTGCTGGTCATGAGCGCCGGAGAAATTGAGGTGGGTAGCCGAGGATGAATATTGCTAAACAAATCAGGAGTTCGACACCCCTCTGATTCTGTACGACCAAAGTGGATTGTTCCGGAGCATGTGTGACCGCTCCGAGATCTCTCGCGAGGAGATACAGAAGGCTAGAGCGGGCAAATTGTAGCCTTTCTATTGTATATTCACCGTCTAGTTGCGCCACCTCAGAGCCCTCTCCGAGATCGCCACCCAAATTGCGAGTTGCAGTTTCATTGACGTTTCAAGACCTCCTTCTCCTGCTTTTACATGCACAAACCACAATAGACAATAGAATCAACACGATACCCAGCATTGCGGCGGACCCCAGTCTCTTCTACATCGAATTGTATACCATCCTCAACCATCAACCAAGATGCGGCGCGCATACTCAATCTCGCGACAGACTCTTGCACCTCGGGTTTCTTCCATAGACCTCTCTCGACAACTGCTCGGTTCCACCTCACGCCACTTGACCTCTACCTCAATATACAATCAACCTCGAACATCGGTTCGTCCTGCGAGGTCTCTCAACATAAATGCAGAACCGAGTAGCTTAAATCCGGTACCCCCGTCTCGGTACCCCATCAACCGCCAGCTACACGAGGATGCGAGCCCTTCAACCCCGGAATCTCCTTCGTCTGAAGCAGATCCCTCGGCTTCCCCCACTTCTCCCTCTCCTGCGCCGCTGTCTTCCTATGCGTCCTCTTTCATACCTCCCAGTACTCCCGACACGCCTCTCCCCCTCGAACTCGCCCAACTGCACACTTACATGCAGACCACCTTTGGCCCCTCCAATCAGCCTTTACCGTCGTTGAGCATGGGCACGGCAATGACGGTCGTCTCGCTCGATGGCCCGCCTGGTGCAACGAAAGTAGTGCGAGTGCCATCCGAAGATGCCCCCGAAGAGTCTGCCCTTGCGCTGGTGACGCCCTTTGAAGGGGGAGAGTTCTACATCACGCAGGCGGTGGAACGGATAGCCTCAGAGATGGACGCAGAGATCGTACGCATCAATCTCCCACTTGCGGTAGGGTTTGGCGGGCGATCTTCACCCCTTGAAGGTGGGTGTGCTGTGAGAACTACGTATCGTATTCTGACCGCGCAGCAGATGTCTCGGCTCCGCCTCTACCATCTCACCTCAACCCTCTCTTGCTCGACGGCGCCAGTAGTAATGGCCTCAGACCTTCCTCCGAAGCCAGAGAGGAAGATGACGAGGATGGCGAGGAGCACGAGATGCAGGCACGAGTTGTCCGCATACCTCTATTTGAATCGTCGGAAACCACCACGACATCCGTCCTCGCCCCACGCGTCGACGAGGCCTGGGTGCATTTCTTCTCCCACCTGATCAGCGTGCACGAACCGACGTCAACGAAAAAGCGGATTATCCTTGTCGAATCCGCTTGCGGCATGGCGGAAACATTTGATACGTGGTGGCCGTCTTTGACCGAGGCTGTGCGTCGACGGAGATGCTGGACGCGATCCTCGCGAAAAACCGGCGGGCGATCGAAGGGCACATCGCTCAGCCTTACACAACCGACCTCGATCGTCATCTCGTGTCCTCCTTCCCTTCTCCGTCCCCACACTGCAATGTCCCTCGGTTCACCGGTAACCTCAAGCGAACCCAGTCGTACCGCTGCTCAGGTTCTAGCGGCTGAGGTGGGGCTCGAAGACGAAGAACATGCAGCTCTGGCGGACGACCACTCGCCCCTCTGGTGGGGAAGTGTCGAGAGCGACAGACGAGGCAGAACGACTCGCAATCGACGTAGATTGCAGACCCTGTTGAAGGATCCTCACGGGTAAGTCGAAGTTTGCCGACATGGCTGATAATTAGTCCCAGCAAACTCCTTCCGGCTTTCGGCCCACTTCTGGCTGGGCAACCGCCTAGACCATCTATGGGTCACCCGGTCCTCGAGGCGATCGCTGCAGCCGCTCACGCCAACAAGGCCTCACGAGGTTCCCAGGTTCATGGAAATACGGTGACTTGGCATACGCTACCCGTCGTTCCCGAGACCCGAAACATGAAGAGAGAAAAGGAATCTCGAGAGCGCTTCAGACGCGTGGTTAACGCTGCCTTGGTTACGAGAGCTATCTCGCAGCTGAATGGTCGGCTTATCGACACACTTGCGGTCCTTCCCGAAAAGTCGACGTCCGAGGCGAAATCAGACGGTTTTTGGGACGAAGACGTGAAATCATGGTCTGATTCTCGACATCTGGCGAACTTGGTCGTCGGCGAGGCTCTTGCAGGAGCAAAAGGTCTTCAATCCATTACATGGCATGATGTGCTTCGAGCACGCGGTGCGGACACTCAGTATCTCCGGCGTCTCGATAATAAAATCCAGACCTACCTTCCCGATGCCCCGACATCAAGCGAAACCAGCGCGACGCCAGAAGCGCCAGTCCGGGATTTCGTCGTGGAAGAAATCAAGGCTTCGAAAAGCTTGAACAAATATGAAAAGCGTCTGCTTCCCTGCATCGTCGATCCTACCAAACTCGCGTCCACCTCCTTCAACGATGTCCATCTACCCCGGAAAACCATCGACGGGATCCGGACCATGGTCTCCCTCCCTCTGCTCCACCCGGAGGCATTCCAAGGCGGTGTACTCAAGAACCACTCAACGAGTGGTGCCTTATTATTTGGACCGCCTGGAACGGGTAAAACACTTCTGGCGAGAGCAGTTGCCCGAGAGAGTGGTGCTCGAATGCTGGCGGTTCAAGTAAGTGACACAGAGAGAGTGTGGCTGATATTGTTTAGCCAAGTGATGTCACCGACATGTTTGTTGGCGAGGGGGAGAAGCTGTAAGTGTTGCAAAAGGAGACACCGCTGACAAATTAGGGTCAAGGCGGTGTTCTCCCTCGCGAGACGTCTTTCACCTTGTGTGATCTTCCTCGATGAAATCGATTCCATCGCTGGCGCTCGCTCTTCGGGCAATCCTTCCGGTAGCGGAAAAGCCCACAACCAGATCCTCACCGAGTTTATGCAAGAGATGGACGGGCTGAGCTCGGCAATCGCGAACAAGGAAAAGCGAATCGTGGTCGTCGGTGCAACCAACCGACCGTTTGATCTGGACGATGCGATACTCCGACGACTACCCAGGCGGTTGCTGATCGATTTGCCGGGGGTCGACGATCGAAAAGGTAAGCAACGATAGAAGTCTTGTCAGCTAACGGCCAGCCATCCTAAACATCCTGCTTCGCGATGAAACGCTCGCGTCCGATGTCGACCTACAGTTACTTGCAGAGGAAACGGAGGGTTTCTCGGGCTCGGATCTGAAACGTAAGCGATCGAGACGGATGGAGCTGATGTCTAGATTTATGCGTCGGTGCCGCTCTCGCAGCTGTCAAGGATATAGTAAAATTGCCATGGAGCAAAGAGACCGAAAATCCGGACTCGGAATCATCTGCTGGCCCAACACCTCCACCGTCTGGTGGACACAAGCAAGCCGAGTTGCTGGTCCTCGCTCCTGAAGTCGATCGTCGTCGCCGAAAGGTCCCCCTTGCTCGAGCGTCTTCGTGCACAGCTGAAATGGAATCGTTGCAAGTGGTCAGCATGTCGGTCGCCTCAGCCACCGAGCCTGCGGACTCGACGACTGCAGATTTGTTCGACGAGGAAGAGTATAGTCAAACCGAGCTCGCTCATACGGCGGGAGCCGTACCGACTGAGAATAACACGGGAGACCAGCCTGCTGCTCAACGGGTATTGACCGCGAGGCATTTCAAGCAAGCTCTCGAAGAGATCAGACCTTCCTCGAGCGAGGAGGGGACCCTGCCGGAACTGCGAAAGGTGAATAGTCAAAAGACTTGCCGTGCTGATGGATTTCAATAGTGGGCTGAGCAGTACGGCGAGGGCGGGCAGCGGCGTGGCAAGAAGAGGGGCTTCGGAAAGGGATTCGGGTTTGGCGATTTGCAGGGAAAGAAAGAGTCGGGATACGGCAAGGTTGTACAGGACGAGTGACAAGTATCATTGTGCTGGGTATATACGACGCCGTATCTCTTCTATCCTGCTTTGCAATTCATCTAAACGACCTTCTCTCTTCGCCACGAGCTGTTCTAGGCCATCCGCCGCGGCTGTTGGCTTGGCCAGGACCTGAGTCTCAAGGGCGTTCGAAAATTGGACCTTGAAATTGTGAGCGTGAGCCCTAGCTGACGAGACGACTAGTGAAGCAAGGACTCACCTGAAGATCACCCTTGAGCATCTTTGTTATCCTGTCCCAGTCTCTCCAGAATCTCTTCTGAGAGCGTTCCCACAGCCGCTGTCCTAACAATAAAGAGGACAGGACACATAGGATGCCAAGTCCTGCTGCAGTCGAGCCCGAGACGATAGAGAATGGCGGAACGTAGAGCAGCCAACTGGCGAATGTGCCTCCGAGCGAGATCGCGTAGGTGGAGAGAAGGGCCCGCTGTGCGGAAAGTTGGAGACGGGGGACGGAGAAGTCGAGTAGCTGTCTACGACGAGAGTGGATGGGGTCAAGGAAGGAGTCTGGAAGGAGGGGCGGGATGGAGAGGGATAATGAGGACAGATGATTGAGGAGTAGAGAGGATGAGAATGGATGTGGGACGGGGATGGCCTGTGCGCCTGAGCGAGAAGAGAGCCGCCGGAGGACTTTGTCGGCCGACTCTTCAAGCGAGGTTTGAAGCAGAGCGAGTTGACCGGTTTCGAAAATGAGCTGCAGAGGTCAGCAAGGGTCTTTCGAAGCCAGACTTACTTGTTGCTCGACGCCCCTCGCGAACTGTTTTTCAAGGTAATCGCCGACTTCCAGCCCGACATCGTCTACTCTGCCCCGACCGATGAGGCCAAGCCAGTTCAAACGCCCACGGAGTGCGTCCTCCAGCTCTGTGCGACTAAGGTGAAGATCATGCTGGATGTCACCCTCGACGACGCCGCCTTCGATACCGCGACTGACGACACTCAGGTTTTTGGCTTTGCTCGTTGCCTGCATGGCAGAACGGCGGAGGAGGGAGATGGTTTCCGATACCGAGCGTGTGGTCGTGCGGTCAATAGAGATGGTCTTGTCCATGTAGTCGAGGGTAGATTCGGCGACATGCTTCGCCGTCGAGAGCTGTTGCGCCTCTTTGGGGATCGAGTCGAGAAGGGCGGATTGGAATGGACCAATGTTGGACCGGAGAAATTGGGACTGGAAGACGTCAAAGGCGTGGGTCTTTGAAGAGGATAATGAAGGCCCCTCGTGATCTAATCCTATGGCGAGAGCATCCAGTGCCCGAAGAGCCTTCTCGGCCCGGACAAACGAAATGGAAGGCGAGATGAAGGAAGGCGATAGGTCGTCGAGCTGGGACATGAGCTCGGCCGTTACGCTTGCTTGAGTAGATCGGGGGGGAAGATGACCGTTGATGAGGAGATGGAGATGGCCTTTTGAGAGGAGGGAAGGAAGAATAGAAGCGATGAAGGGGGAGGAGAGAAGGGTAGTTGGGTTCAGGACGAGCAAGACAACGTCGGCGAGCAGAAGAGACGAGAGCGCTTGGTCCGCATTGGCCGCTGTACGAAGCGTGAGCACAAGTCTTCCGAAAGAACCTACCTCGCACTTCCACCACGTCTAGTCCGGAAACACGAAGGAATGAGGCAGGACAAGAAAGTCCCTTGCTAGATAGTTTGCCCTCGGGCGAATATCTGTTTGTCAGCATCGAAGGCAGAAGACGTACATACGTGATAGAGAGCAGATCATCATTTATGTCCTCGTGTCTGGCGAGCAGTAACCGCCTGGACTCTTGAGAATCCACGAGGGGGTCTTGCAGCAGAGCCGAAACAACGTCTTCTGGCGCCGAGTGCCTATCGCCGTACACTTCGGCAGTCAGCCTGAATCCACGACTGTTAGCTCACCTCCTAGTGTAGGTCTGCGGGGTTGAGAGAGATCCGTAATGGTAGCGTCTATGCGATACAACCATTGGTCGGCACCGCCAATATCGTTACTGAGCATCGTTCTGATGTCGTGCAGAACCGAAAGTGCCGTCGCTGATCCTGCCACCGGCCTTGTCGTTGGAAAAAGATCAGGTGAGGAGATAACAATGGTCGAAGTCTCTACCGCTGGAGCGCCATAGCGGCGCCTTTGAACGATGTGTTTTTGACCAGGAAAGACGAAAGCCGGATAGAAAAGTCGGGTAGCCGTTGCGATATCCAAAGTACCCCTTTTCACCAGCGTCGAGCTCCCGAGAAGAGTTAGAGACCTCATACTGTAGAGTACCGAGAGGTTGGAAGCTTCAAGAGGAGCCCAGCGAAGGGTAGGGGGAGAGATTGAGGAGGTGTAAAGGACCCTGGCTTTCTCTACATGGAGACGCAAATGAATGTGGCCTTTCAGATAATCCCCCCACTTAAGTCGGGCGCGTCTTCGCATTGCTCGTCACCGACATCAACACTTTCACCACCAACAACCTCAGTCACGGCAATCAGCTCGAGCTCAGCATCGTTCACCCTCCTGGCCTGTCTAGAGGCTCTCTCTTCGCCTTCCTCCTAAACTCTCTTACGAAATCTCACGCAAAAAGCGCTTCGCTACGTCCCCCCCCGAGTGTAACACGGCCCGTGCTTTTGCTATCAAGGGATCCTTACCTCGTCCTCCGCTTCTTCGCTCAATCTTTCATACTCTGAGAGGCGGCACCCCTCTTAAAGCCGCTTTCTTGCAACGACTGGAAACGATACTGCACGACATCACGATTTGGCATTCAAGACGACATCACGGTTGCGAGTTCAACATCCTCTCACCTTCAACCTCCTTGAGCTACGACGGCGACGACGAATAGTGCCAGCATGGCAGACCCAGGCTATATCTCATCTGGATCAGGAAGTGGAAGAGTCTCAGGTGGAGAAGGAGGAGATCGTAACTCGTCCGTCATGAGATGACTTCTTTATGCTTGTGGCTGACAGTATAGCAGGATCGTCCTCAAGGTCGGCATGGTGGGGGACTCGCAGATTGGCAAGACGTCCTTGATGGTGAAATACGTTGAAGGAAGCTTTGAGTGCGTCCCTTACTGCGAAGCTAGCTGACGAGTGCAGTGAGGACTACATCCAAACGCTCGGTGTCAACTTTATGGAAAAGACCATTAGTATACGGAATACCGAGATAACCTTTTCAGTGAGTCTTGACCCCTGGGCTCAAGACTGACGTCAGATATGGGATCTGGGAGGACAACGAGAGTTTGTCTCGATGCTACCGCTGGTATCGAATGATGCCGTCGCCATTCTCTTCATGTTTGATCTTACACGCAAGGCGACTTTGAACAGCGTCAAGGAATGGTATCGCCAAGCTAGAGGATTCAACAAAGTAGGCCCAGATTGTATGCCTCCAGGAACCGAGTGCTAACTCGGCCCAGACGGCTATCCCGGTATTGATCGGCACAAAATATGATACATTCGCGACACTGCCTCGAGAAGAGCAGGAAGAGATCACGAAGCAGGCTCGACGGTTCTCCAAGGCCATGCATGCCCCGCTGGTATGTGCTGCCTGGTCGCCATGATACGGCATGAAGCTAAGCGGACTAGATCTTCTGCTCGACCTCACATTCCATCAACGTTCAGAAAATCTTCAAGATCGTCCTCGCCAAAGCATTCGATCTCAAGGTTCGTCTTGGGTTATGCCCCTCACGAAGCCGTCAGAGCTGAGACATCGCAGTGCGTTATTCCCGAGATCGAAGAGGTCGGCGAACCTATACTGCTGTATGTGGACGTGTAGGCGGGGCGGATCTAGGGACTGTAGAGTATGTTTTCGAGATATCAAGCATTGGTGTTGCATACATTTGTACATATGATACGGCATGTCCCTCACGTCGTCGACTGAGCGGCTGTCTTCTTCCGAGCTGATCGACACCAAGATACGTGCTTCTATCCCTCATTATCGGCTGGAGCGACGATTGGCTCGATGTTGGCCGCACTCAATCGTAACGTTACAACAATATGCATGGTTGACAACAAGAGGAGACTGGTGACTACTCGAATAGTCAGCCAACTTCTCCGTGAACCACCAGCCACGCTTACCAGGCACAAGCCCTTGTCAAAAGAATCGTAAACACACTGCACGACAGGACACGCTACAGTTCTCCACGGAAGCCCTTCTGTATGCGGCTTTCAGCGTGCGGCGAGAGAAAGCGAGTCCATCCCCCGGCGAACTGTATCCTCGAGTGGAGTCGGAAGAGCCATATTGTGGTCAAGAGGACAAAGAGAACGCAAGCGATCGGGACTGGCTCTCCTTAGCTTGTCGAGTGGTGCCTTCGTAAGAAACTTACGAAGCCAAGTCATTCTGTCGGTTCTGCCTTTCTTGCGAGACAGTCCTCTTTTCATACTGCCCACCATATCGCCACCAACCGCCATGTTTCTGTCGATTTTCGTAATTCGCTTCTGAGGCGCAGTAACCGGTTTCTTGAGGTGCGGGCCCCTTCGTCCGGCTTGGATAGGTACACTGAGGATCTCTGATAGCTCATCGTCAAACTGCCGAGGAGGGGATACTGGATCGTGGTCGGAAGATGAGGAGGAACGAGGGGAAAGAGGAGGGGTGAGGGTAGGAGTATGGGGAACTTGGGTGGGCGCAAGCAAGTGCGCCATATCGTACTGGATGAAGAATACAGACGGAGAGACGCGAGGAGATGGAGAACATGAATGACTGGTACTTCAATGTCGAGGACAGAGCAGAAGAGAGGAGAGGTGCGCCGATAAGTGATGACGTCAACAAAACAGTCGTTGTCTTCGGCTGCTTTATCGTCAGCGATGCTTACCCTCTATCAACAACCATTCCACAGTCAAAGAGATCAAATCTAGAAGAGCATAGATCAGACTCGCTGGGCTGGATCGAATCATGTCAAATGATCTGGTCAAACAATGGCTCGAAAAGGTCCTTAGGCCTTATCCATCTCGGGACCTCATCTCGACCGAGGTGTCGCAAGTGCTGGATCAACGTCGAACGCTTTCAGTAAAAACTGATGCATACAGTGAGTAGATCTAGAAAGGACTCGATGGTTGTCCTCAAACCAACTGCACAGCGTTTGACTCGGGTCACACTGCCCTCCTTTTGCTGCTGCACGGGACACTGCCTATCATGTTTCGAGGAGCGACCTATCATATCCCGGTGAACGTGTGGTTACCCCTCGAGTATCCTCGAGCAGCGCCTATGGTATATGTGGTCCCTACCAAGGAGATGGGCATCAGGAAAGGGAGGGAGGTGGACCCGGGCGGACGGGTCAAGGGGGAGGTGGTAGATGAGTGGTGGAAGAGCTGGGACGTGAGTTCTGCTATGCGCAGCTGGTTTGTCGGAATCTGAAGCTAAGCTCCCTTAGCCCAAGACCATATCGAATCTACTGCAGCAGCTCACTACAGTATTCTCTGCTGCTCCACCTGTGTATGCGCGTCCGTCCGAGGCAGCAGCGCCATCGCCTCAGAGACTTCGGCCTATGAGTCCCCCTCAACGATCCGCAAGTCCTGCGCCGCTCCAGAATGGTAGTCCGTCTGTGAGTGCAGTGATCAAACTACAATCCTTGACTGACTTCCAAACAGGGCCAGCCGCCCCCTCCACCGGCACGACCGGGTTTCAGACCTGTAGCTTTCCAACCAGAAGTACACGGCTCTGATCACCTATCCGAACAAGTACTGACCGAGTAGAAGTCCTTACCACAGTACCGACCTGCACCGACCCTACCACCACTTTCATACCCCTTATCTCCCATCGGTGAACCTCCCCTAATTCCCCAGCGAACGGCCTCGCAGTCAGTCTTCTTACCCTCCGCTCAACAACCACCGCGACCACCTCCGAAGCCTCCTCTCGGATACGCAGGGCCATCTTCACAGGCGTATAGACCACAAACACCTCCGAATGGTGATGCACGAAATCTGCCGCAGCAGAGGGAAAACGGAGCAGCAAGATTACCATTGGATCAGTATCGACCGCAACCTACGTCGCCAGCGCAGTATGCGTACCCGCAACAATCCGGTTCGCCACAATCTTCCACTCAACAGCAGCAATTGCACCATCCTGCAGTCCCACAGCGCATTCAGCCGCCACTGGTCCCACAAATACCATATCAAGCTCAGCCGTCTCAATTTCCACTGACTCCCGCTCAGCCAACCCAACAAAGGCAACCCATCGTCCAAGCTAATCTCGCCCAGCAAGCTGTCCGTCAACAGCCGGAGGATCTCCTTTCGTCTCCCACTCCCTCATTCTCACCCTTACCGACTAACCCTCTCGCGCCTCCGCCACTTCCCTCATCCAAACCGCCTCCTCCTTCTCTCCTCCACCTTCACTCGATTCTCCTTCCCCATATCCAATCTTCCCTTCCACCCCTTCTACATCATCTTCATACGACTCGTGCCCATCTTCTCGAGAGACGCGAGGATCTCATATCGGGCGAGCCGGCAATCAGAGACGAGATGGCAAGGCTGGAGGCTGTCAAGAATGTCTGCGACAATGTAGGAAGCAAAATGGGAGACTTGGTCACTGCAACGGAGGAGAGAGTGAGAGACCTAGAAGCCCGAGGCGAAGTGGGCGTGGACGAGGTCGTCTGTGGGATCAGTATTGTTCACAACCAGTCAGTTTCTGCCTCCTTCGCTGGATCAAGAACTGATATGAGGCTATGTTATTGTAGACTGGTGGACCTAGTGGCGGAGGATAACGCGATTGAGGATACAATTTACCATCTCACTAGGGCATTAGACTCCGAGAGGATAGATCTGGATCGCTTCTTAAAGGTAAGGCAGTTGAATGCAGGGAAAGGCTACGGTATTGACCTTTTGCCTCAGTCTATCCGATCACTCGCAAGAGAACAGTATATGAAACGGGCACTGATCGAACGAATCCTCCAAGGCATGGGACAAAAGCAAGGGTGGTGATCTAGGTCTATTTCGCGATGCATCTCTGCCTCACTTCTTCAGCTCGCTGTGGGCGATCAATCCGGCTGCCCGACGTAAAATGTTAGTCATCGGGAAGGCGAGTGAGCGACCCATTCAGACTACGTACGATAAACATAACGCTGATTCGCAGCAGTCGTGACGTGGACCTCCTCGTTCTTCATGTTTTGCAACAAGTTCGCTTGATCCCACGGATTGAGCTTCTTCTCTTTCGGTTTTGTAATTTTGGGTGCGGCTCTGCGGACCAGCCAGAAGAGCAGACCCTGTCGGAAATTCACCTAAGTGATCGCTATCCGAAGCCTAAGAGAGGTACTCACGGCGCCCGCCAGCGAGCCAAGGACTGCGCCCACTATAGTTCCTGCGCCTTTCATCAGCTTGTCCGGATCGCAAGGAAAAGGGTGGACTGACCGGCACTGGGAGACCCTGTCGCCGTCGCCGTATTGGGTATCCCAGTCGCAGGGGCAGAGGAAGTTGCGCTTTCTGTGGCTGTAGCTACTCCTCCATTCGGGCCGATGGTCGTAGTGGCTCCTCCGGAACCTGTCCCTCTTTAATCTCGCATGAGTCAGGTACCTCTGTCACTGACGAAAGACACACATGATACCGACAGTCCCAGACGGACCGTAGACCGTAATCGAGTCGATGACCAGGCCCGTCGCTGCAGCCCCGTCGGTGGTCTCCAGTACAAAGGTATGTGTCGTCGACGTATCGAGATTCGTTTGAAAGTAGAGGACAACGTCGTGGATAGTCACGTTGTTGTAGGATGACAGCGTGTCTACCTGATTCGAATCGATACTTATCGCAAAGTCTCCGCTGGAGGAAGAGGTCACTCCGCTTATCGATATCGAGGACCCTGATGACTGTCAGACTATACTTGCATAGGAAATTTGCAGGGGACAGACCAATGAATTCTAATTGAGCAATGGCACCGGACGTCGAGGTCAGACTGAGGGTTTGATCATAGTCTAATGAAGAGGCCGTAATATGGGATGATGAAGATCCTGCGGGCGAAAATCCGGTATAATTGATTGCAGAGTTCGCGTCGTCTATGATCACGCTCTGCAATACGGAGCTAGGCCCCCTCTTAATCAGCTGTACATCCCGATTCGCCGTAATAACTTACCCTGGCGGCACGACCTCTGTGGATATCCAAGCTCCTTGGAACTCGAATGGCTGAATGGAGCAATCGGAGATCGCGCACGTCACTTCCAAGGTATAGCTGTGAAGCCCGAAATCATGCGTCGAGTTCTGCCCCGAAGACCAGGACATTGCGTCCCCCGAGTCCACATGCAGGCTCACTTCGAATGCCGAGTTGTCGGTCCATTGCGGAACGAAGCCGGACGAGTAAATTGAGGGTAGGATAACGCCAGCAGTTCCCATCGTCGAATGGCTGGAGTTAAACGCGGTTGTCCCTGTCCACGGCGCGAGAGGGGAAGAAAAGTACTGCGAGGCTGGGGAGTAGAAGAAGAGCGGTGACGAGTCGGAGAGCCAGAGATTCAGCGACATAGTGATGCAGCCATTTCTCTTCTGTCTCAGCTTTCTTGTTAGCGCTGTGAAGAGCTTGGCTCCGTACAAAGGATCGACAAGCTGAAAGGACGGCCTGTGGACTGCCACTTTGCCACCCGTTTCGGAAGCAAATCGAGGAGGGTGGAGGTGGACTCTCGTCAACCTGCTTTGGACCACTGGAACTACACCTCCTCGTCGTCACGCTTCACACCTTTCTGGGGAGCAAAAGTCGTCGAGAGGATATTCAGAGAGTAGCGAGAAATTCACGCATCATGCAGGCTCCAAGATTGTGAGTGAAATCGGAGAGGCATGAGCTCGAGCTAATAGTGGAGGTCAGCCGAATGAATGAGCGGGAAGCGAATCCGAACGAGTGAGCGGCGTGACTTTTGCGGACGATCCAGGCAGCTCACGAAACGTTTTAGATATATTGCGTTCATCAGATCGCTGAAAAAGAATAAGGACCATGAGGTCAACATCGTTTCTTACCGCAACATTGACCTTCCTAACGAGTTCGCAGGCCGCTGAGGCGATTTTGAAGGCTGTAGCTGCCCAAGTCAGTCACACCTTTCAAATAGCGGAGGGTGCTGCTGAAGTGATATAGACGAAGGTTATCATGAAGGATAGATTCATGCAAGTTGGAACGTTGGAGGAATCAGCGTTCAACAGGGTCGTGAGTCCCTCTCTGTGGTACAGCTTCTGATGACTGATATCTTCTGGATTAGTTTGCGGGCATAAATCACAATCATGGTCAGGTAGGTATCATGGTGAGAATGACAGCTAAATCTACTTTAGACTATCGGACTCGTCTTAAGAGGTCCATCTGGACGGTTTCTCCCGTGAGTGTACCCAGATGCGGAATATCAGAAAGTCAGACGAGGAAGCAGGCTCGGCTACATCACGTCCGTCATGTGCCATGAGGTGAGTAGTTGGGCAACTAATAGGTGATAAATAGAAGACTGATGCATACATCCAGATGGCTCATATACAAGTACGGCACCCCTGTTGTCCACTCTGGGCCGGTACTGATCAGACATCTAGCAAATGAATCACGGCCCTAAGTTCCAGAAAGTGGGTGGTCGCTTAAGTGATTGACGTTGACTGACAGTTTGTTAGCTCATGGCAGAGATCAAAGCCGACGTCAAGAGAATGCAAGACCGAGGATACTTCGGTGATGGTAATAATTACTGCTCTTTCATCGGGTTTTACGGATTTTGACCTTTCTTACAGGTTTCTGGTCCGACGGACAGCGGTTAGCCGATAGAGTCAAGATGGGAGGCGAAGGACTGGGTATGTCGCATTGCCCAGGAACGTGCTACTACTGACCGTATTTAGCACGAGGCGATTTCCCGGAATATATATGTGGTGTGTCAGCTGCGTGAGTCATGCTACCGTCAGAGAAACGGGAGCTCATGCCAATCCTGTCAGGGACGCAAAGAAAACCAAAGGACCCGGCCGTGGACCTGCCAGTTCCCGCACACCCGCAATGGTGAAAGGTGAAGCTTCCCACAGATCTGGTGCGCAAACAGAAAGAAAACGCAGAGCGGGAACTAGGACGAACGTCGACATGGGTCAGGGTATGAGACTGGACGGCAAACGAGGTACGTGAGGGAGACTAATCAAATGGCAAGTGCAAGCCAGCTGAACAAACTACCAGAAATTACTAAAGAAGACAGGGCGAACCGCAAAGTCTACATTGATTCTTTGGTTCAGCGACTGGTCGGAGAAGGGTTGACGATTGCCAAGGCGAAGAAAAGCGCGACAGAGAAATACGATGCGGAGCATCCGTGGTGGAAAGATGGCAGTACAAGAGGGAAAGTGTGAGCTGCGGTTTATTTCTTCTGAAGAAGGATTCTAATCGAGTTTCGTAGCGCCAAATCGAAATCGTCAGTTATTGCGCTTTATATACCATTGAGCTAAATCTTCGACCAGAGCTGCTCAACTTCGCGCAGAAGCGATAGAGAGACGACTGGGTGCTGTCGCTCAGCCCCTAAGGGAAGAGAAGCCAGACATTTCTGATCACGGCGATTATAGCGGCGAAGACGATGAGGGGGTCCCAAACGATAACAAGGATCAAGATGAAGAGGGATGGATTGACCCATGTCTCCACCCGGAAGAAAGAAAGAAGGCGATGGAGGAAGAGATGAGCGAGGACGAGATGGAAGGACTTCGAGGTGGTTGGCAGAACTTTATCGATACCAAAAAAGGGAAATCTGCGCAGCCGGATAACGAGTTCGGACGTATTGGATATGAACACGAGGAGCTTCGTGCGACTCCGGTCAAGAGGGAACGACCGACCAGGGACTCTGCGGAGGCGAAACGGGATCTCAAACGAGAACCCAGCCCTTCGACTTCCGACACGTCTCCCAAATCCAAGAGGGCCGCGATCTTACCAAGATTCGGTAAAGCACTCGTGGCGGAAGAACAGAAACGAGGGTTGGGACTTTCATCGACTTCAACAGCGAAATCAGGGAAGACCCTCGGGTCTGCAATTCAGCCAGCAGAAAAGGATCCGGCATTGATGGACGACGGACGTCCTGGATGGAAGTGCCGAAGGTGCACTTTGGTCAATTTGATGGATCATGGTAGATGTGGTAAGTCTTTCTGCTGTAGTCGATGTGCTTGGACTAACATCCGCGCGTCGTTCAGAGGTGTGCCAAGCGCGTCCAGATGGGAGTATCCCCGACGACGTCGCTATGTGAAAGACCCGAGAGGAGGAGAGCCGAGATTTAGTTTCCGCTTGTTTCAATACCCCGCATCATGTTTCTTTCCCTATCGTATGGTAATTGCTACATCAGTATTACGGAAGTGAACGACCTACTCTCAAGGCTATGGACGAACAAATGCGTCCGAAACCTGCTTCACTGCAGAGTCGTCCGAAGGAGGCGCAAGCGATGATCTCTAGGGGCAGCGCTTCGTCGGAGGATGCGTTTCCGGTCGACGCAGTCTTCGCGCTGATGACATGAGCTCGCAATCATCAATGAGAGCCCACAATCTGGAACGATGAGTAATTGCATTTCTGGCAACAGACACCTGAAAAACAATATAGAACGCTGCACGTTTGGCGTTACTTTCTGAGCATTTGAGATCGTTGCTTCACCGTGGGCAAGGAATTGCAACTTCTGGCTGTGCCAATCAATCCGTTTAGGCAACACTAGATAAGTACTTCCCCCCTTCTGCTGATCTAACGTCCCCATCATGCTGAAGCGCCCTCCGGCATCATTCACAACTCGCTGGCCGATCCGCCCTCCCATTCCGCGACCGTGTCCAAGGGCGACCCTACGCCCACGCGCGAAAGATCTACTGGACCCCAGCAACGCTGAATGGTACACCGACCACCGAGAAGTTGCTTTCTTGAGCAATTTCTCCTGATTGGAGCCACCAATACTCGCCAATGTTGGCCACCCTCAGAGGAGCATTCGCTTCACGAACGAGCGGGATATCTGGGCTGTCTTTGACGACCAAACTCGTCATGGATGGGCCCGAGCCCGCCGAGAGATCAGGTCTGATATAGTACGTGTTCCGTCTAGTCGGATGGCCATCGGTGATCTAGCTCATCAAAATTAGCTGTGGAGGCTGATTGGAGCACGAGGAGCGCACGTACGGCGAGACCCGAGCCGCCCAGTCCAGAACGATCCCTGTAGAGTACGCTTACTCCGTCATCGTGTCTACTGCTGAAGCGCAAGGCCTCGCCTGGTCCCGGGTGGATGTCCCACGGGAAGTCCCGAGTGGTCAATAGGAAGCTGTGGAGCGAAGGACTCCCATAGTCCGAAGCCGAAGCGTACTCTCCTTTCTGGGTCACTTCCGTTTCGATGTTCGTCACCGCTGTACCGCGATCCTGCGCACCGTCACGTCGTCGGTAGCGTTGAGGATCGAGCACCGGCAGGAGATGGTGGTTGACGGTCTCGCGGAATCGTTTCTCGTAGGCACTTTCGGGTCGTTCCCCGAATCGCTGGTCGAGAGACGTCAGAAGACTGCTATTATTGTTGAGCGATTCGGAGGGCGTCGAGAAAGCCCTTCTATAGTCCTCAGAGGCAAGGATTGACTGGGAATCGTCGCTTGGAGCACCAGAGCCACGATCCGAGCGTAATCGTGATGGTAGTGAAGCAGAATCCCCCACGTCAGGACCCTCTATCAAAGCGCACAGTCTGTCTCGGCCCGGGTAGCACAAGCTTGGAGCCGAGCGTATGGGTCCCGACAGAAAGGAGGGCCTCAAAGGCGACAGTTCCGCCCTGCCTTCCACCGTGGAGGTGGTTGAGCTGGCCGATTGGATCATTGAGAGCAATTCCGAGATGACATGTTGTCCAGAGCCGAGTCGATTTGGAAAGCCAGTCGCCAGCTTTGCGCCTTGCGAGCCATCCTCCTCCTCCTCCAGGACTTCCCTCCCCGTCGATACCGATCCAGGCCAGATACGACTGGCAGCCGAGCTGAAGCGACCGGTAATGCAATCGCGAGGCTGGTTCTTATTGGAGCTCGTCGAAGGGGTGGTATTTGTTGCCATGATCACGGGGGAGCGGAGGTGAAGAAGGATTGGAAAGGAGGTTTGTGGATGGTGCAGAGATTTGTCTTGATGAGTGATGAGAATGTGACCGACTTGACTATAAGTCTTGCACTGGATCCAACGTGCGAGCTGGCGCATGAAAGGATGACATCGCGTCAAAGGATCTAGCGACCGTCTTTACCGCCACTGACAGGCTGCCACAGTTGAACGCGTCGACGCGTTGAAGGCCTGTCGCGTGGAAGTGCTTCCGCTCAACCGAAACTGTTCTAAACACATCGTTCCGACAGCTTGCGGTCTTGTCGTCCTCCAATCTTCCTGCACGCCCACCTTCTCTTCTCCCTCACGACGCTCGTTACGAACCCCAGTCCAACAGTCAGTTTCTCATTAAGTCGATATCGTGGTGCCTAAGACAGGGAGATCATTACTGACGGAGAACGTTTCAAATTCCTTACCTTACTCCTGGGCTAAATCCTAATCCACTCGCACGGTTCTTCTATTGGCGCCTCCTTCTCGCCACCTCGTCCTATCTCATCCATACCGATTGAACACGCTGGCTCATCCTCTGCATCGTTCTCTCGCCATATTTCATTTCACCCTAAAACTGCGCTTCCGCTACCTCCTCCCGCTTTGACCTCGTTCTTCTGTGTCTCTGTCCTTTATCTCTATCTGTGCATCGCCAATCTGGAAACGCCGGGTTTCTCCGCTGCCTGGTTCCTCTCCACGCCATGACCCCCCTCTCGCCGTCCCAAATACCTTTGTCCTCCTCATCCTCACCACCTCATCCGTCTTGACCCCCCTCTTCAACACGACATCATGGCGGGCCGATCAGTGAGAGAAATCGTTCATCTGCAGACCGGTCAAGTGAGTGTCCTCTTTCTTTTCTACGATCTGGTCAGTGGACCCTTGCTCACACTGCTCACAGTGTGGGAACCAAATCGGTGCCAAGGTATGTCTCTTTGCTCATTACTCGTCCTGTCTCTGATGGACAATGTTTTGATGCTCCTTCCCTTAGTTCTGGTGAGTTACCTGGTCCCGCCGCCCAAATGCCCGCCTCATGAGCGGTGCTAATGATTCTTTGCAGGGAAGTCGTTTCCGAAGAACATGGTATTCAACCCGATGGTTCTTACAAAGGCACCAATGATCTCCAGTTGGAGAGAATCAACGTTTACTACAACGAGGCTGCCGGTGAGCTGCTTCCTGCCATGATCGTTCTCCAAGCCTGATCTGTTCAATCTCTCTCCAGCCGGTAAATACGTTCCCAGAGCCGTCTTGATTGACTTGGAGCCGGGAACGATGGATTCTATTCGAGGTGGACCACTCGGATCTTTGTTCCGACCCGATAACTTGTCAGTATCGGTGTCTAGTTGAGAGGATTGCCTCTGATCCTTGCTGCAGTGTCTTCGGTCAATCGGGTGCTGGAAACAACTGGGCCAAGGGTCATTACACTGAGGGTCAGCATTTCGTTTCTCCCAGTAACCCGCCAAGCTGAGCAGAAACCAAGGTGCTGAGCTCGTCGACTCTGTCCTCGATGTCGTTCGACGAGAGGCCGAAGCGACCGACTGTCTGCAGGGTTTCCAAATTACCCACTCCCTTGGTGGTGGAACCGGTGCCGGTATGGGAACACTGTTAATCTCCAAGATCAGAGAAGAGTACCCCGACCGAATGATGTGTACCTTCTCGGTCGTTCCTTCCCCCAAGGTGGATTTATTTCCTCGATCTGGATGAGCTAGGCTGATGCCCTTTCCGTTCTAGGTCTCCGATACCGTTGTCGAGCCTTACAACGCCACTCTCTCGGTTCATCAGCTGGTTGAGAACTCGGACGAGACCTTCTGTATCGATAACGAAGCCCTTTACGATATCTGCTTCCGAACACTCAAGCTCGCCGCGCCGACCTACGGAGATCTTAACCACCTCGTCTCCGTCGTCATGTCCGGTGTCACTACCTGTCTTCGATTCCCCGGTCAACTGAACTCGGATCTCCGAAAGTTGGCCGTCAACATGGTCCCCTTCCCCCGTCTGCATTTCTTCATGGTCGGATTCGCTCCCCTTACCTCCAGAGGATCTGCTTCGTACCGAGCGGTGTCCGTGCCCGAGTTGACTCAGCAGATGTTCGATGCCAAGAACATGATGGCGTGAGTTGAAACTTGGCTTTGTCGTGTCTCTTTGACCTGATCATTCCGTATAGTGCCGCCGATCCCCGACAAGGTGTAAGCATTGCTATTGCTATCGTGGGGGGAAAGCCAGACTAATTAGCTCACCTCCAGCGATACCTGACCGTCGCCTGTATCTACCGAGGAAAGGTATCCATGAAGGAGGTCGAGGAGCAGCTGCAAACCGTCCAGGTTAGTCTTCCGCTTGGGATTGCTTGGAAATTAGCCACTGACGTCTGGACGACAGACGAAGAACTCTGCCTACTTCGTCGAGTGGATCCCTGGAAACGTCTGCGCGGCTCAGTGGTAGGTTGAGATCGTAATGACACTTGTGCCCGCTAATGTACGGCCCACAGCGACATTCCTCCTCGAGGTCTCAAGATGTCCGCCACGTTTATTTGCAACTCCACATCCATCCAATCTCTGTTCAAGCGAGTCGGAGAGCAATTCTCCGCCATGTACAGGAGAAAGGCCTTCGTCCATTGGTACACTGGAGAAGGTATGGACGAGATGGAATTCGTGAGTCCTGCCAGGTCAAAAAGTTCTGGTAGTCGGTGCTGACGGAGATCCGCAGTCCGAAGCCGAGTCCAATTTGCAAGACTTGGTCTCCGAGTACATGCAGTACCAAGAGGCCGGAGCCGACGAGGAGATGTACGAAGACGAGATCCCGCTGGAAGAGGAGCAATAAGCTACTCTTCGTGGCTGATCTTTTTGTCCACATCTTTGTGTGTACATGTCCTTCGACACACTCGCCCCCTACTTTTTTCCAACATAAACCCCTTCGCTTTTCTCTCCTCTGTTTTCGATCGCCTCACCCGGAGCCTGAGTCTCCGATGTCTCGTGATGAGACGGTGTGCTGCGCCTCTCCCCCTCCGTATTTTCTGGTCAAGAATGCAGCTTGTCTGACTGGTCGACCCTCGTATGGAGACGATTGTCATAGTGATTGCGGTCAGCCTTCGACTGAGGCGATCAAAGGAGTACGGCGCATAAGCACGACGACCCCATGCGACTCAGCAGACGGAGTGTTTAGGCGGGAGACTGAAGGGAATGCCCGGAGTAGCGGGACAAAGGGGCGAAGTGAAAGGATGAGCACAGGGAATGGCAGTGATTGCGTATCCGAGATGTGCATCACTTTCTGCTCCAAACCTCCTTCACCTTCACAGGATGTCTACGCCTACACTGCCCGAGTTCAACGCCCTTACCCGGTTCCCACCTTGTACCGCTGCTGGCGAGAAGCAATGTACGAATTGTGGCGAGACCGATACGCCGCAGTTCCGGGGGACAAATTGCAATGCCTGTGCATTGTGGAAGCGGTCCCGAGGCACGGATCGGCCCCCGCCTCTGGTGTTTCCAGTACGGAAGAGGAGGAGAAGTCCGGAAGAGGGGAAAACCCAGGGGTACGAGAGATGTTGTGCGAGAGATGGGGGCGGCGGAGTTGCTTGTCGGACTTGTGTGGCACAGGAGAGGAAGATGCAAGAAAGGGTACAGTGGCTCGCCAAAGGAGACGAAGCTCATGAATGCACCAGAGGCTGACACTGCGATCTCGCGACGCTGTCGACTATCTGGCGCCAGTGGTGCCACTGGGAGATGTGAATCGTCTTCCTGATGCGGAGTCGGGATGTCGGAATCGGCGATTACAGACCTCTATCGTGAAGCCGGAGGAAGAAGTGGAACAAGGGCGGAGCAGCCGATTGTCCATCGGTAGAGCAGAGTTCATGCGGGGCGCAGCGGAGCTATGGGAGATCTTGAACAGGACAGCGGGGCTAATGAATTCTGTAGCCGGGGCGTCGAATGGGGAAAGGCAGCTGGGAGAGTAGGTTCATCGCTCTACACCAGAAAAAAGTGCTTTGTCAAAGGGGCCTGAGCCAAGTATGCCCCGTAGAAAGCTAGCGGAGAAGTATGCGGGACATGGAATGTGACATGGGACCTGAAACACTCGTCGCAACTCACGCCTTCTACAGTCGGTTGTTTCCGCTCTCTTTCCAGGTTTGGTTGTTTTTGCTTTCTTTCTAGGTGAACATTGCTTCTGCCCTGCTGACGGGTCACTCTATCCTGCTGAGGATAATCTCTGCGTGCATTTCCCGCTATCGATTGTACCTTGACGGGCTCGGGGAAATAGTGAGTGATCTCAAAAGGACGACTGCCCGAGCTCGATGCAGGTCCGAGCTGACCTCGACGCTACCGTCGTTTCCTCCTGCTGCTTTCTTCTCCGACCCCAGTCCCAAACTCAACGGAACATTTAACTGGTGATGATAACACCACATCACTGTCCGCTGATATGACGACCCGTCATATACAAGACAATGCCCCTTCGCCTGCTCACCAGTCAACGGAGTCTAGCATCGCCATTTGCACAGCGACGATTCCTATTCTCGACGATAGACGCCTGTCAATATAGCTAGCGCAACCGTCCAGGACCGGGATTTGATATGGAGGGAAATGATGACACTCCTGCTCCTCGTATAGCTACTGACTGACATCACCGAACCAAGACTTCGGACCGCCTCTCCGTAGGCCTCAGCGGATCGGAGGAAAGATATCGCCACTGAGGACGACCAATGACATTGGCCGGCAAACGATGACACGAGAGTGCCGACGTGGAGATGGCGCGACGGAAGACATGGTGAGAGGCAGATGTCTGACACTTTTCCGGGGAAAAGATGGTTTGGCGGATGATTGGCGAAAGGATGCGAGTTGAAGTGGGCATACATCATCGATATCACATTGTCGAATGATGACCCGTCAGACAGACTTATAAGAGCTACAGGTCAGCTGGCGCATGCGCATAGTCTCAGCGTGCATGCTGGACGTTCCGTGCAGCGGATAGTTCACCAAGACCGCGATAGGGTGACATGTGGGGCGGTCACCTCTCGTGGCTGAAAGCTGCTGTCGGCCGAGGCCGTCGGAGAAGACCGACACTTTATTAGGAGTATTGAATTTCGGTGGTCCCATTCCGAGTCTCGTGCCCCTACGGATTGAGCAGATTCATCTCACTTCCTACATCGCTGTTCCCACACGAAGCGTCATGGCAAAGTCGGATACCTCGAGCACCGTCACAATGGTCGATGTCCCATCAGTCCTAGCGCCACCCGTCACCAGTGGAAAAGAAAACAGACGCCCGCCACCGATGACGGCTCGCACCTCGAGCTTTCCGACGCCTCCGGCTTTCCAGCCGTTGACACGGAGCTCGACCGCGACATCGCTGCACGCGCAGAATGCCCTGCGGCGAATGGCCACGACGGAAACGGGGGAGATGGAAGAGGCCGAGGTCGAAGCGCAGAATCGGCTGGATACTCATGCGGAGGGTGAAGCCGAGGAGGACCACGATGTGGAAAAGACCGCGGGCGTGGATAAAAAGGCCAAGGCGGTACAACTACAGGACCAGACGAACCTGCTCCCTGTGAAGCAGGTGATTCTGATATTCTGCGGCCTCACTTGTGCTTTGTTCTGCTCGCTGATTGACCAAACCATGTGCGTTGGCGACGGTTTCCCCAAAACCCGAACGCGTTGCTGATACCCTTGAAGTGTTACTACCGCGCTGCCGACCTTGGGCAAGGTGTTCAACCGAGCGGATATCTCGAGTTGGGTCGGTACGGCGTATCTTCTGACTTCGACGGTATGGTTTCGTACTTGTCAATTCGGAAAACCGCGCCTGACTCGTTCTCCCTAGGCGCTGCAACCGATCTATGGCAGACTATCTGATATCTTTGGGCGGAAGTTCGTGCTCCTCGGTAGTCTGGGTATATTCCTCATTGGCTCTCTGGCATGCTGTCTAGCACAAGTAAGTGCTCCTGCCATCAAGGATTGAAAGGGGGCTCATCAGGGTTGTAGTCCATGATACAGTTGATCGTCTTTCGAGCTATACAGGGGATCGGTGGTGGAGGGATCCTTACCTTGTCCATGATCATCAGTAAGTGTCTTCGAGATACTGTGGATGCCATGACTGTTCTTACATTTACAGTTTCGGACGTGGTTTCTCTGAAAGAGCGAGGAAAGGTGAGTCATGGTGATGATTGCCCCCACGGCTGAAGCCTGACTGGCGCGTCGCAGTATCAAGGGATCACCGGAGTCGTTGTCGCGCTGTCCAACTCGATTGGACCGATTCTCGGTGGTGTCTTTACGGAGAAGCTGACTTGGCGGTGGTGTTTCGTGCGTTATATCGTTTCCTGATGTTCGTGGGTCTGACCAGTTTAGCTAGTACATCAACCTTCCCCTAACTTGCGCTGCAATCGTCATCATCGTCTTCCTCCTTCCGCTGAAACGTGTGGAGGGGGGCATGGTGTCGAAGCTGAAGAAGCTCGACTACTACGGCAGTGTCCTCACCCTCGCGTGGGTCGTGCTCTTCCTCCTTGGCATCTCGTGGGCCGGAACGCAATACTCCTGGTCGTCCGCCGCTGTCCTCGCGCCCATCATCGTTGGTATCTTCCTCCTCGGCGTCTTTCTCTATGTGGAAGCACGACTCGTCCCGCTCCCCCTCGTCCCGATGCACATCTTCAAAAACCGTATCGTGGCGTCGAGCATGGCCTCGACGTTCTTCTCGGGCAGCTGCTTCTACGCGGTGTTGTACTACCTCCCGACCTACTTCCAGATCGTCAAGGGCGCCTCGGCGATCCATTCCGGCGTCCTGATCCTCCCGCTCGTCGTGATCCAGACGGTGACTGCCTTCACGTCCGGAATGCTCGTCTCCAAGACGGGCGACTACCGTTGGAATATTATCATCGGGTTCGGTGTCTGGACCATCGGTCTGGGACTGCTCTCGACCGCCTCGGCGACGACCTCGACTGCTAAATTGGTCGGCTACCAGATCCTCGTCGGACTCGGAGCAGGGCAGACCTTCCAGACGAGTCTGATTGCGATCCAGGCTTCGGTCGACCGAAAGGACATGGCGACGGCGACGGGGATGCGGAATTTCCTGCGGCAACTCGGCGGCACCGTCGCGCTCGCGGTATGCTCAACCATTATCAACAACCTCGTCAGGAAGCGCCTCAACGCCCTCAACATCTCGGCAGCCATCATCGATCAGGTCATCAAGGATCCCACGCAGATCGCCTCGTTGGCCGTCTCACCTGCCGAGATCACGGAGATCATCCAAGCATACTGTGCGTTTCCTTGTCCTTGAACTCCGGCGCAGAAGTGTTGACTAGCAGCGACAGCCAAGGGAATCAATGCGTGCTTCTACTTTATGATTCCCCTCACGGGTATCGCGTTCTTCCTCACGATACTATTCACGAAGCAGGTCTCATTGAAGCGAGACGACGACAAGGCTCGGAAAGAAGAGGCGAAGGTGTGGCTGGAGGCGAGAAAGGAGAAACATCGTAAAGGGAAAAACGGCCAAGGTGAATCGCGAGACGAGAAGGAGACGTATCAGAGTTCCACCGGAGACGACGAGTCGCGCCCGAATGCGGAGGTGCATGTCGTCGGCGAGAGCGATGCGCCGGGACCCATCGAGGCCGCTCTGGAAGACACAGCGAGAGAGTTTGAGGAAGCTGCAGGCGTGGGGGACATTGATCCCGCGAATCGTGGAGGGAAAATCTGAGGCGATCCAACGTACAGTGAGATAGAAACTAGATGATTGTATCCATGCATAGTATGTCATTCTGAGTGGTTATCATCCCGTACGTTTGACGACGTCTATTCGGCGTCCACCTCGTCCCCGATGCTCCATCGCCTCATCCCGACGACGGAAATCTTGACCCCCTTTTCCCGCGCCCATTCCTCCAGCACGGTCCCAACAGACCTGCTCTCGCCCTGATACATCATGAACGGCTGTTCCAGCAGCCGTTCCTCCTTTTCGCCCAAGTTCCCCTCGATATACTTTGTTGGGAAGCCGACAATCTGCCTCGCGACATTGCGCGCCATCGCTAATAGCTGGTTCTCGAGATCATCCTTCCCCATCATTCGGACGATCGGGTTGGTCTCGTTCTCGAGCGACTCGACTTTGAGCACGACGATCCCACCGACTTTGCCCTCGCGGTCTGTCGAGCCGCCATGGGCGTAACCGCCCGGGATGAAGCGGGTCTCGGGGGACGATGGAAAGGGGGCGGCAAAGTTGACGGCGCGAATGAGTTTCAGGTTCTCCCCGGTGAGGGAGAGCGAGGCGAGGAGGGTCTCGTGGATGGTCTGCGGGGACGTGGGGGACAGCTCGGTGGTGGAAGACAGGGTGATGAGCGGGGCCGAGGATAGAGCTTCGACGGGGAAATCGAGTATGGGATCTGAAAACGATGGCGTAGGGGGAGGGGGAATCGAGGACGGCAGCTCGCCGTCTTCAGATAGCGTGGGGACGTCTAGAAACGCGGCGGTCTCGGAAACCCCGCGGGCGGTATCGAGGAACACTTGATTCCGCGCGACGAAATCTGTCTCGCACGCCAGTTGGATCATGCCAATCCGTTTCCCGCCGAGAAGCGAGATGGAGATCAGACCCTCGTCCGTCGTTCGGCTCGACAGTTTCTTCGCCTTTGTCTCCGAGTTCGCATTGGCGGAAGACGTGAGGTAGACGAGGGCGGCAGGGAGGTCGTTGTTGGATTTCTGGAGGGCTTCTTTGGCGAGCGAGAGCGAGACGGGATGCGTCTTGCGGAGGGCGGCGATGAGGGCGATCGGGGTCTTGGGCGTATTGCAGCGAGCGGGCGTGGTGGACAAGTGACGTATGAGGGATGCCCGCAGGGGGTGGGAACACCACATTGTGCAAGGGCTCGTGGTGGTAAAAGTGGAACCAGAGAGAGAGAGAGCAAAGGTCATTGAAAAAGGAGGAAAGGAGCGTGCCTGGTCGGACACATGGAGAACGGATTTTTATAATCTGCCCAACTTATCATTACACCTCCCGGTCTTGGTCCTCTCTATCAGTAGTCGTCAATATACCCATACATCGAGGCGCACCTCATGGCCAAGAGGAAGCACTCGTTTAGTCCGGGTTCGCCCGCCGCGGAAACATCCTACAAGAAAAGCAGGATAGAGGGTCCGTCCGTGCTCTACCAGACCGAGGATGGGTCCCACCAGTGGACCAAGCATCTCGGTGAGTGCATCAGTCGACGACATCGTATTGTAGGTATGCACGGCCCTGACCATGCGGTCTGCTGCAGATCTCTCCAAGTCTCTAGGCGAAATCGCGTCGCGAGTGCAAAGGAAGTTTGGGCTCAGCGGGGATGCTAGGCTGTCACACGTGAGGGACGGGGGAAGGATCGTCGATATCTGGGATGGTGAGTCTGTTGTCATGCCCAAACGGTAGTTATCAGGGGATCCGACTGAGACTGCAAATCAGACTTCGACTTCTCGGCGTTCAAAGCGCGAGCCATGGCGAACCCCCTCGTTCCTTTGGTGGTCCGCGTCTCGAGTCGGGGCGCACCCTCTCCGACACCCTCGCAGGCATCGGTCGTCTCGATAGATGAGCCGCAACAGCAACAGCCAGTGGCATCGACATCTCGACTCCCCCCTCCTACTGAAGCCGCTGCGACCCCCAAAACTCAAAGGAACGCAAACAAGAGGACAAGTGCTGCCGAGGCAGAGGTTTCGCCCGCGGAGACGCCGACTCTCGCAGGTTTGACTGGCAGTTCGAAAAAGAATTTGAAAAAGAAGATGCGGAAACTGCGGAAACTGTCGGCGTCGACCAGCGGTAATTCGCCGTCCACACCGCCCGCGGGGATACCACGGAAAGTACAACCATCTACAATTTCGAGTGCCACCCCCTCGACCACCCCTACTCCAATGCAGGTGTCACTGGTGAAAGCATCACCGAAACCACCTCAGCCTCCCTCCTCCACGCCGACCTCGAATTTCGGCCACACAGCTCCTCCTGTGCTATCCAAGATATTAGATGGTGTATTCACGAATAGTAAAATCGCCATTCTCAATGTCGCAATAGCAACCCAAACCCCTCCCACAACAACAAAGTCGGCAGTACCCCACACCCCCGCGCCATCATCGGCCTCTCTGCTCACATCGACCTCGAGCACTACTTCGAAGAAGTCGAGAAAGAAGGAGAGACGCAAGGCTGGGAGCAGCTTGTCTCCTCTTTCTCTGACCGATGGGTCTCCCTCGATGTTGCCATCGGAATCAGAACAAGGTCCTAAAGGGAAGAAACGAGAGACAGATGCTCCGGAAAGCTCTTCCGATGTGGGAAAGAAGGCCAAGAAGGCTTCAGAGCCCCCCAAATCGCTTGGGAAATCGATATTGGAGAAATACAAGCCCGTCAAACCTAGTCCGCTGAGCGTAGCCGTCGACACCGAAATGTCGTCCGAGGACACCGGGAGGGAGGAGGGAGTCGCCGTCGCCCCGACCGAAGACAAACAAGCGAAGACGCGAAAGCCAAAGGTCGGCAGTGACGAGACCAATGAGGCGGAGTCTGAAGTCGTTACGATCGGAGGGG
Organism: Tremellales sp. Uapishka_1; assembly: GCA_035521475.1. Classification (NCBI taxonomy): domain Eukaryota; kingdom Fungi; phylum Basidiomycota; class Tremellomycetes; order Tremellales; species Tremellales sp. Uapishka_1. Next base: position 34,435 of record JASZXS010000009.1, on the reverse strand, counting down.
TACCGGTGGAAGCACCCGCCGACGACTTCGCATCAATGACGCCAGTCGCCGCGAAACCGAAATCAAAGACGAGCAAGATAGTCAAGCCTGCCGAAACCGTCGATAAGGCTGGAGGCAGCTTGATTCCCGGAAGTGGCGATCAAGCTCCGGAAGACGAAGTTGCAACTAAGCAGGGTGGAGCGAACGGAGCTGGACCGTCAAATTCTTTCAGCGAGACACCTGACACTCCAGCAGCGGTAAAAGCGAAAACTCGAAAAACGAAGGGGAAAGGGAAGGAGCCTATTGTCGAGCCCACTGCCTTTGCTCCAGTAGAGGATCCTATACCTGCCGGTCCCGCGGTCGAGGTCGAGAAGGAGACGATTTCGGCGGATCTCGAAGCCGACGTTCCTGCATCAGCAGAAGGGACTGCGAAGACAGGCAATAGGAAACCAAGGGCGTCGGTGGCGTCGTCGGAAGCGCTCCCATTGATCGAAGTCGACACAGTGGATAAGACGGCTGTCAATCAGGGTCAGAGTACCGAGCTTACAATTGCGTCGCCGAAAACGAAAGAGGCGGAAGCAACGAGCAGCCGTACCCCTTCAGCAGAGCCGGTTGCTCTTACCGGACCAGAAAAGGCTACATCGTCCGCCTCCGTCACTTCAGCGCCACCAAAACGCATCCTCCTGTCAACCCCATACAACCTTTATCTCAAACCCGCAGAGTCGCCCTTGGCTAAAGACGCCAATTATTCGAGTTCGTCCTTCAGTCCGCCAGCGAGACTGAAGATGCAGCAAGGCATCGCTGCGCGAGTAGCAGCTGAGATCATGGCGAGCGGAGAAGAACAAGTACGGGGAGAGAAGAAGAAAAAGACGTATTCGAGGAAGAGTACCCTGGCGAAGGAGAAGGAGAGGGAAAAGCAGGAGGAAGCCGAGGGAGGCGACCAAGGAGACGAGGAGAAAGAAGAGACCCCGGCTCCGGTGGTCAAGAGGCGATCGCGGGCGTCCAAAGCTGTCGATCCAGAGATCGTTGACGCCAGCGTGGAGGGAGCAGGAAATGAGCCAGCTGCTGCTGGAGAGGCACAAGCACCGCGAAAGTCGAAGGCTGGAGCTGTAGCTAAAGCAAAAGGAGTCGAAGGTCGGTCGTGTGATTCGTATTTGGTCAATAGGCCGTTACTGATAATGGCTCCCTTCCGATAGCTGCATCCGCGACTTCGGAAGGACCGATCTCAACAGCAGAGGTTTTGGAGCCATCTTCCGCCCGTCCTGCAACGACTACCTCGCAAGACGACAGTCGCCCTGGTATCATCGCTCCATCCAAGTCCGCCTCTAAAGAGCTTTCCACTCGCATTACAAAGCCCCTGCCCGTCCGACCGCCCACCTCGTCCACCGTCAGGCCCAGTCCCGGTGCGTTGATTGCGAAACTCACTCGAAAAGGCACTTGTGCTATTTGCGGGGAAGAACCGCATCATCTCCAGAAAGACTGTCCAAAAGTCAAAGCCGGGGTGGAAGTGTTGAAAGAGTTGCTGGAGGTAAAAAAATCCGAGAAACCCGATTCGATGAGGGAAGCTTCGATCGAGGCGATGGAGAACTGGATTGAGCGCTTGACAAAATTGGCGAGCAAGGTTTCCGGAAAAGCAGTCCCGGTACCCATGACTCCGCCCCCGCGACCTCGGACGCCTTCACCTGGAGTCGCGCAACCCGCTGCTCGAGAGAGCTCGCCTGTTGTCGTTCCCCCTATCGCAGATGTGCGAACCCTTCCATCAATTTACCTCAAAGCATTGGCGAAACCTAGAAGGCCGGGATCTCTCTCTGGGCTGAGCGCTTCCGATGCATTGATAGAAACCGGAGACTCGGACTCGGAGGGCTCGGGGATTGAGGAGGAGGGCGGCAAGACGACCAGGTTTACCAAGCGAGGCTCTTCGTCGTCTGATTCGCGACGATCAAGCAGTCCGTCTTCTTCGATTTCTGACTCGGAGTCGAGGTCGGGTTCGGATGCGGCATCAGATAGTGAAAACGAGTCCATCTCGGGGGACAATGACGGACCAATGGACTCGCAGGCGCTCCTCCAGCACTTTCTGACGAAACCGCTCTCGCAACAGCAGAAACGACAGGCGAGAAAGTCCGCGGCTGCGATGCCTTCGGGGTTCGTGGAGGAGTCACTGGAGGAGGTACAGGAAACAGACGAAGACAACGATAACGAGGAAGGGGAACGAAGGCTGCGGGAAGCCCGCCGCCAGAGATCCGAGAGCTCGATTGGGGACTTTGGCGGAGAAGAGGGAACCAATAAGTCGTCGGTCGAGAGCGATGTCGAAATGACGCAGGAGCCACCGGTGGTCGATTCGATCCTTGAAGTGAAGATGGCAGATGAGAGGGAAGAAGGGGTGGGAGATGCGGAGCAAACATTGGCGGTCAGCAAAGAGAAAGATTCATGCGAGGATGGACAGGACGGCGAGGAGAGTGGTGTCCCGAAGGCCAAATTACCCGAAGACGTTGTTATGAGTGCCGCAGAAGACGACGAGAAACACGACGCCGAAAGCGAGGATGACGAGGATGCCCAAGAGGGATCCGAGGAAACAGTCGGACAGATTGAAAGAGAACACACGCCAGAAGTGCCTACCCGGATTCCCCCTACCGAATCACCCTCGAAATCGAGATCATTCGTTGACTTGGACGGAATGGTCGCGCCAGCTCCCCAAGTGGAGGCATTCGAAGGCGTCATGGCGCTGAGAGAAGGCATCGAAGAAGACGGACGACCCGAGAACGATGTATTCAACCCCGACGTAACGAAGAACAACACGCATCGCATCTCTCAAGGTGGCCTGCCGTCGCCACCGACATCGACCGATGCAGATGCAGAGGACACGACGACGCCGACCCAAGTCGTTTCTTCGCTTCCGACGAGAAGGACCACAAGGGGTACTCAAAAGCTGGCTCCACCTCCCGAGATACAGGAAGCAATGCAGACGCCAAAGAGATCGACTCGACAACTACGAAGCTCGTCGCGAGAATTGCCGCCGGCCAGAGTCACACGAGCCACTTCTGCGACCCAGGACGGCCAGCGTTCGGTCGTGGAGATTCCGGCGGCGAATAAAACACCTGTTCCTGTGAGTCTCGATGGTTTGGACGTAAGGGAAGTCGTTTCTGACCATCGGAAACCCAACAGCCAAGTCCTAGAGGGCGACGATCAAAGGCCACGTCATCACAGGTGGACGAGATCGAGTCTTCACAGATCAGGTTGCCATCGCCTGTTGCCGAGGAGATGGAAGAAGGAACGCCCGTCAAGGTGCGTTGGAATGATGATCGGCAGCGACCGGAACGCTTACTGCTGCATGTCATTAGGCCAATGGACGCCCCACGCGCGCGGCAGTGAGGAAAGCTTCCCAGCAGACTAGACACTCAGGGTCAGAGGGTGGAGAGGATAGCCTTCCAAGCCAGGTAAGCTTGTTTCATTCCCACGGCATGCACACCCGCTGATGTACGACAATGGTCACAGCCAATCACTAGGGGTAGGAGGGCTTCATCCAGGATCGCATCCTCGGCCCAAGTCGACCAGTTGGCATCGTCTCAACCACGCCACCCTTCTCCGATCCCAGAGACACCTCCACCCTCGTCTTATGTCCATTTCAACCCCACCTCCCCGATCCTACCGCCATCCTCGCCCCCGATTACCGAGACACAAACCCTCCCTTCCTCTCGAGTCCTCGGTCGACGACTGACCGACGAGAGTCCGCTGTTCGGGACCCAGCCGACTCAGATGGCCGCGACTCAGGTCTACAATCTCCACCCAAGCAGCCTTGTCCCCGACTCCGAGAGTCAGCACCAAGAAGAGGATCAAGATCAAGAAGGGGAGGCAGAGGAAGCCTCGGGCTCTGGATCGAGTTCTGAATCGGAAAACGGGACGGAACTGTTCTCTCAACCGGTCAAACCGAACGGCGTCTACCCTTCGCTATCATTTTCAAAGATTCCCCCTTCCGCGTCTCAACCAGCCCCTTCCTCCTTCTTCCCGACCTTGTCGTCCCTACCGAAGGATATTCTCCGAAGGGGTTACTCTGCCTTCTCGGGCCTGGCCTCGTCCTCATCGCAACCGACCCCCAAGAAATCGGTCTTGGCCGATAACGACAGCGAGAGTTCGTCCGACGACACCGACTCTGATCACGAGAACATTAGCGCAAACCTGAAGGGGCGGTATGCGGGCGCGAAGCCGGCCAAGCAAAAGACGGGAGGGCTGATGAAGAAGGGCTGGTGACTTTGGTGATTTGTGTAAGGGGACGTCTAGCAGTCCCTGGGTTCGGAGGAGCATTTATTAGCATATTGATTCGGGATCCGTTGGTCAGTGACATTGGTGTTGGAATGCATGTACATATCGACCCTAAGCGGAAGAGATCGCTTCGTGGGTCTGCAATGCATGCATCTACAGTATACAATGATGAGAAGCCGATCTACAAAGTTGCCCAAGGGGCTCTTGGGAACACATAAAAACTGCTCCTTGATAAAGTACTGCCATCTCATTCACTCCCCATGCTCTAGGTCTCATCGACTCATGAGATCCTTGACGTTCGACGGAAGATACCTCTCGGCTCTCTCCTTTTCCATCTTTTTCAGCGCCGCCAACGGATAGTACTTTGACAGGGCGACCAGCTCCAAGCGGAGCTGCCTCATGCCCTCCTCCTCGTCTCCCTCTTCGCCGCCCTCCTTCTTGTCCGGCTGGACAGCGGGATCCTCCCTTTCCTTCTCTTCCACTTGCTCTTCCGATAACGTAGACAGGGGCGAGGATCCAGGCGACTCTTCGCCGTTCTCGCGCTTGCGTTTCTGTCGGTGGGCAATCGTGCGCTGAATCTCTTGCCCGATCCAATCGAGCCCTTCCTTGACGCCCTTCCGGCCCCCTATCCCCTGGTACAGGAAATCCTTGGGCGATTTCAGCAACGGCGCAATGTCGAGCGGGTTCGACGCTGCCGTCAGCGCCTTGAGCGCGATGCGCGAATAGGCTTTACGGGCGATTTCACTGTACTTTGACTCCGGAGCAGGCGAGTGCAAGTCCGATAGCGTATGGAGGACGAGCTGGCGGGGTCCAGAGGACAAGAGACCGTTTCGCCAGGTCGTAAAGACGTATTCGTCCAGTCCTAGCTTGTCTGTCTCGGGTTTCGTTTCGGGGTCCAAGTCCTTCTTGACGGGCCTGGCGCCCTGGACGAATCGTTCCACCGAGCGCAGGTACGCCTCGCCCCTCGTGTCGCCGGTACACATGTCGCTCAACCAGTTCTTGGCGTCCTTCACGTCGCCATAGATATTGACAAAGTTGCCGCCTTGTTTGGGCGGTCCGCCAAGAGTCGGCGGTCTGCTCGAAGTCTCTTGCTCATCCTCGACGTCGGGAAATATACCAAAGTCGAGGTGGGTGAGTTTCCGCTGTTTCAGCCGTTCTCTGCGTGGCATCCCTGAGCCAGGCAACGGAGGTTGGCCGGTACTTCCCCCTGGTCCTTCCCATTCCCACCACCTGCTACCCTCGTAACGCAGTCCTTTCCAGTCGGTGCCCACTCGGAAATCTCGGTTGAAGCGCGACTGCCCAAACAGGTGCTCCGGGTCGTCCACCTCTGCGATGTCCCGCGTCCCATCGGGGTTCCACTCGCGCCATTTCCCCGTGAACTTTTCGCGGCCTCGGATGAATCGTTTGGGCCGGACGTTTCTCCCGCCCGTGAGGTTCCATCCGACCGCGAGGGACATGAGGGAGTTGGGGGGGAAGTTTAGCATTTGCGTGGGAATGTAGGAGCTGGGAGGGATATCGAGCATTGGGTTCGGGGTAGCCATAGCCGGGTTGGAGAGAACGGACTGGCCTCGGTAGGGCGTCGCGGACGCCGAGGCGTTCCGCGCAGGGGAAGAAGACGGGGTGATGACGAGATCCCGGGCTCGGTCAATATGTCGCTGGCCGTGAGTGAGCATCTTTGCGGCAGACGTGTGGGGGATAGTTCCCGGTGGGTTGAACTTTTGAGCGGCAGCGACCAGCGCTTTCAGGTCCGCCTGGGGAGCGAAATCATTAGTGACTGTCGTGGCATACGATAGAACTGATCACCTCTAGCTCTTCCATCGATCTGTAGCGTCCATCGTCGAGTTTTGTCTGCATGGTTCCGAGGTCCATCATGTTATCCTCTCCGCCAATGATGTCGAGGTAGTCGGGATAATCGTCGAGTTCGACTATTGCTCATAGTCAGTCGGGTAAGAAGCCACTATCATCACGCAGGAGACATACCAGGCTGCTGAAACAGTCCATACTGTGAGCTGTCGTCAGTTCTCGCTCGAAGGAAAGATATAGTGGGAAACACATACCTCGTCCCTCCTCCTGAGCTCCACCATAATTTTGCCCCCAAGCTCTCGCAATGGCTTCTTCAGACGCATCCACTTCACCTGCGCTCGCCCTCTCTCCGGCGTGTCTCTGTCTTCGCCGCCACCGCCACCGTCCAGCGGGAGCACCAAGGGATCAGGCGACATTTCCATGGGTTCCGACTTGACCTCGGTACCGGGTGTCGATGCGGGTGTCGACGTGGCAGACGACGGCGGTATGGAGCGCGAAGGAGTGGAGATCGACGAGTAGAGTCGCTGCGGAATGGCCGACTTTGCCTTCCCTTTCGCTTTCACCTTTGTTTTCGCTTTGGGTTTGGGTTTCGATTTGGATTGGGGCTGGGCCTGCGGAGTCGAGGATGTAGATGTGGAAGCAGGCATAGAAGGTAGGGGCGTGTGTGGTGCCGGCGGTGCGGGATCGAGATGCGGGATCTTGAGCTTGATGGACGAGGGGCCGGCCTCGTTGGAGGGTTGGGCGATGGGCGCTTTGAGCCGGATGGAGGGGACGGACTCGTCTTTCCATGGCGGAGGAGTCGCGGGCGTAGCTGCTCCCAACGATAGCTTGAGCTTGATGGAGGGGATCTTTGGTGTGGACGACATGGTGTTGGAGGTGTGCAGGTGGACGTCTGAAGTGGAGGTTGAAAAACACCTGGAGGCAAAGACGACCAAGGGAGAAACGGAGGGAAAATGGGAAGGCCAGTAGGCTTAAATGGGGGGAAGAAGGTGGAGAATCACGTGATGCAAAGGACAGATGAGGACGGTTCCAGCCTCTTGATGGCAACGAGCGAGAGAGGCTATTAAAGAGTATTCCTACGGCCTCGTATAATGATGTCATCCATGTTTATATCGCTCGCTCAATCAGCCTTCGCCTTTGCATCCGTCAACCCCAGACCTTCCCCTTCGCCCTCCGTCCCCGCGCGGGCGCCATCAGAGCCATTCTGCCCCGCCGTCTTTCGCATATGCAGACTCCCTAGACTTTCCTCGTCGTCGTCGTGCAATTGAGTCACACCCGCTGGGGGCGAGGCTGGATTTCTATGACTCGCGAGATCGCGATACGATCTCCCTGTTCCTCGTTTCGGCCTTCGAGGTGATCCATGGCCAGCTCGTCGTGTATCGATGATGGCCAACACCTGACAACACGAATATAAGCACCAACACTCGCTGGCTTTACAAGCGACCCACGTCGTCGTAATCCACATCCGCCTCAAACTCCTCGTCGTCAGATTCCGCAGGACTGGTTGGCGCAGTAGGCGGTTCCGATCGCGCTTTATCCGATTTCGAGGCGGACGAGCCCCAGAGCGCCTGTCCGACCGACGCAGATCGGTTCCAGCCTACAGTCTCATCAGCAGGGCTCCCTTCCCTTACACATGACCGAGCACATACCGAAGATCCTCTCGTCGAGCCACAACATCGGATGCGAAAGAACCGACGAGTCGGCCGCTTGTGATTTCCGAAACACCATCCCGGGCGCTCGACCGGTCTGCGGGACAGTCGCAGACGGCAGCATCCTGGTCTGAGCTATGGCATCAGTCCCCGACCCCTACTTGGCTCGAGTGCGAAAACTAACTCTGTCAAAGTTCTCGTACAGCTGGGGTCCGAATTCGTCGATAATTTCGCTGATATCGTTCGAAAGGGTCTCCCTCATGTGACGCAGTTTATTCAACTCGTGTTGATCACCAGGCCAGAGTGAGATAAACAGCGGTCGTAATGATCTGTATCTCGATCAGCCTCCGTTGGGTCGAAGAGGATGGAACCTACTTCGCGACATCCATCCCGGCCTCCCCAAACTTGAGTGCCGAGTATCCCAGACTAGGCAAGAAGGCAAACATGACCAAAGGCATGTAGACCCTCCATCCCTCAAAGTAGTCGTAGCGATAGGCTAGGAAGGTCGCAACTGCCGCGTAGAACACATAGAGGGAGGGGACCACTACGAGCGAAACCAAGACCTTCCAAGTGGCCAAGACATCCCGACCTTGGATTTTAACCGTCGACGCTGCGAGTGCCTCTAAGGACGATGTTCCAGACTCAGCCCAGCTTCATCCACCGGAAACATCAGGTCACACTCACCCTTGGCTTTCCTCCTCGAAACAACCTTGGCGAGAATAAAGACGGGAGCGTGGAGGACAACGCCGGGCAAACTCAGCATACCCCACCAAAGCAGCAGTCCCGTTCGGTAGACCAGTAATAGCAGACTCTTTACACTTCGGTTGGTCGCACGTTCCACCTGATGGTCCGCCAACGACATGTCTCGCAGCAGTCGATTGTAGGCGCTAATGCGTTTCCGCAGCTCGATGATTCGCGGCTCGTGCTGATAGTGAAGATATCCCTCCATGAATCGCTTGGACAGCTCGACCACTTGTCCGAGAGTGAGATGTTGTCCTGGGGTCTTGTACAGTCTTCTTCCAGCTTGGATCATCTGTCATGTGGATGGTATTAGGAGGGCGATGTTCGTTCAACGACAGGAGAAAGAAGCACTCACCATCATGGTATCCCAATCTGGCGCCCGGAGCGTCACTGCCTTCAATCCATCATGCACTTGCTCCAACAGCTTTCCACACGCCTCCCTCTTCTTCGGTCCGCCCTCCTTGAACAGTTGCACCAGTTCCGGATCGACCGTTATCGGCGGTCCAAACTCGACGACTGCCCTCGAGCGAAACTTGTGGGGGTGGAAATACGACAGGCCGACGGGAACGAGCTTGACGTCAAGCCCAGGATTAGCCGCCATGGCGCCGAGAGCCATGATGGAGAACCCGGCTTTGAGGGGGAGAAAGTCAGTACGGTCGTGGGATCCGCCTGCATAACGTTAGCCGTAATCCGCAACCCATGTTGAGCCAACGAGGCGTACCTTCGGGAAAGATGCCAATGCAGCCGCCCTCGTTTAGCCGCTGAAAAACAGCACCGTACGTGTCTTCCTGATCGACATGCGGGAGGATTTTGAACGCCAGCCCCTCTTTCAATTCACTTTCCGTCCTGACCCGCGTGCTCGCCTTGACGTCCACGCTGCCGTCCTTGCCGGGCACCATGAATTCGCGCTTGAGTCGCAGTTCCGTATCTGAGATCACCTCTTCGATCGCGGCTGAAGCGTATCCTGCGGATTTAGGAAGGAGGAGCGAACATCTCGGTTGGATTTGCTCGGTAAATAGCGTATCGACACCGGTGACGAGGAGGGGGTCGGACTCTGAGAGGAAAATACGGCCTGAACCGGATTTGGCGTAGTCTGCGGACCGAGCGACGGGGACTATGAAGAGTGGAAGAAGACGGACTCAGTCCACAACCCATTGTCATATGCAAGAGATCGTAACGCACTGCTGTGAAATATTCTCGCCATGGCGCCGACAAACAACCTCTTCATGCTGACTGCGGCCGCGACGACGGCGACTCGCCGATGGGCCTCTTTCCTGACCTCGGAGAAGAGGAGCAGCGGGTCCAGAAACTGGTTCGAGTGCGGACCCGCGATAAAGAGGACCGGTCCATCACGGGGGATGTTGAACGCGCCTCGTGGTCTACACCCGTATCAGCACAAATCTCTTGGACATGTAGGAGAACCGCTGACGGACCTGATTTCGCGAAAGAAGATGTTGATGACGACCCGCCAGAAGAGGAGGACTATATCGTCTGCGGAAACGGGGGCTCGTCAGCGTGGATCCGACGTGGGGCCAGCACCGGGTGAGTAACCGGTTCGCTCGGGACCTACATAGCAACCCCGATGCCATCTTGGGAGACTGGCTCATGGTGGACATGCCGGCTGCCGGGGGTGAGTCTACAAAGCGAGCAATATGCCGTGGCGAGATCAAAGGAATACGATAATTATCGGGCGGCGAACCGTTGACGCGGGGTAATTTGACAGGGACGGGGTTCCCCAACGATTCCGCGAGGCTGGTGCGCTGGCCCCACCAAGTCGATGATGCAACACCTGCTAGCCGGTGCGTGAGTGCGCTGCAATGCTACGGTATAATGACGCGGGTGAGGACGAGTGGGTCTGCCGCAAGTAGCTGCATGCATCGAGGCCAGCAAAAACGTTGTGTGGACGAAGGTCCCAATTGCTCCCGCTCAGATCACGTGTTCGGCGGAGGCTCGGTCCAAAAGTTGAGATTCTCGCGCTTACGCTCTTTTCCATTCCGTCAGCTAAAACGCCCTCACTCCCTCGGTCCAGGATGTCGACGACCCCACCGCTGCTCGCCCCCATATACTTGCCCGGCCAGGAGCCCTTTCCGCCGGGCACGACCCCGTCCGAGCGCGAAGAGTTTGCCCAGATGCAGTCGTACACCAAGATGATGAACCTCGCCATGGAGTCATGTGTGTTCAAGGTGGTCCTATCTGGCGGTGCCGGTGAGTGTTGGCGTCCTTCCTCGTCATTCGGATCTCCCTTGTGACGTCTATCGCTGTATCGGTACTGACTGTCCCCGCAGGATTCGGATTGGGCGCCTTCTTCTCGCTCATGTCGGCGACGTTTGCGTACGAGGACCCGCTCACCCGAGCCTCGAATCAGGTCAAGGGCACGCGCGCACAGACGGTCTTTATCTTTAAAGAGATGGGACGCAATATGTGGAGCTCCGGAAAGGGATTCGCCAAAGTCGGAGCCATCTACTCGGGTGTCGAGTGCTGCATCGAGGGTGTAGGTCGTCACCCTATAGCTTCCGCGGTGATATTGACAGACATGCGCCGCAGTACCGGGCGAAGAACGACATCACGAACGCAGTCTCGGCCGGATTCTTGGCGGGTGCGATATTGGCCTTCCGCTCGGGTCCCAAAGCGATGATTGGCGGTGGCGCAGCCTTTGCTGGGTTCTCTGGCGCGATCGATTGGTACATGCGGAAACCGCCTACAGAGTGAGTGGGCTGTCATATACCTCGTCAATTGTCACTGATCATATGGTAAAGGGAGGACTGAGAGCTTTCACGTCCGTGTCACCAAGTCGGCCTTCTTTCACTCCGGGCATCCGCACATCTCTAGCATATCTCACAGCTCATGTTGTATAACGACCATCGCAATGCATTTAGATCACCATACACGGCTCCTCCATTTCCCTCCTTCCTTCCGCTACGCCTACCTCTTCCCCGTTCACTGTCCAAACTCCCTCCTTACACCTACGCCTCCTTCTTCCTCTTCTCGACCCCCTTGAACAGCTCATCGATCTCGTCCTCATTTTTCCTCTTCTTGTCCTCTCCCGGTGCTCTTCCGCTGTATCCCGTATCGCGTCCGAACGTTCCCGCCAGCTCCATCGCGATCGCGCGCTCCTTCTCCACCTGGTTCCTCTGCTTGGGTCCGCCCTCGTGCGCGAAATGGTGCACGACACCGATCTGTAGTTCCCGCCACTCGTCCGGTCGGCGCTGCAGCAGATGCAGATTCAGCTTTTTCGCGAAAAATCGGCCGTAGGTCGAATTCGACAGCGCCGTCGCTTCAGGGATCAGCGAGCGAGCGATCTTTTCCTGATCGTTACGAACCCCGTCAACTCCACTCCTCCTCCACGTGAAGCGAACACAAAACTCACCCTCATGAACCCGTCCGCCTTGTCCCAGATCGTGTCGGCCACTCGAGATCCCATGCGGTCTTCCGCCAGCTGTCTGAATTGACCCATGAACAAGTTGATTAGGCGTCTTTTGTATTTGATCGGCACGGTCGGCGCCGTCAGGACCTTGTCCAGTAAATGCGAAGCGATACTGTGATGCGCATACGCCATGAGTGTCGTCGCATCCTGTTTAAGCAGACTGCGCGGGAATTATCAGCCTTCGGACCCAATAATTTTCTTTGCAACCCACCTCTCTATGACGATTTCGTTGACGCTCTTCAGCCCTACCATCGCTTGCAGCAATAGACATCCCTGCATGTTGGGAGCCAACTGTCCCTCCTGCGGTTTCGCTTTCCGGCGATTCTTCCATGCCTCCAGACCCGCAGCAGCGGCAGCAGCGGTCTCGGCGTCGGCATCGATCAATTCTGCCGGGATCGCCTCGGCTTCTTCTTCCAGGGGAACTCCGGTCAAGAGGGAGGTGTACATCTGAGGGACGGTTGTCAGTCTGAAAGTATAAGTAAGAAAGCCACCTACGGGATACGTCTTCAAAGTCATCAAGCACGGCACCAAGAATGACTTTTCCGTCGACGGTAGATCCAATGCCGAGACAATCAGCTGTAGAATCAAGTCATGAGCTGCTTCGCACGGTTGATTTCAGCCCGTCAGCTCACATTGACGACCTCTTTCTGAGTCTCTTCCACAGCAGTCGCTCTATCCACCAACGATTGCAGCACACTTGTCCTGCTCGTCTCTGCGTTGCTTCAGCAGGCGACCCACTGTTTGTCCCAATCACTCACTGATAAGACCTCTCGCTCCCGATACCGCCAAGCACTCCTTGACGACACCCTCGATCTCCTCCGTGTCCAGTCGACTAACACCCTTGGCAACGATAAAATTCGCCACGGGATGTGCAGCCAATTTGCCAATCTTGCCCTGAAAATAAAGATGCCAGATGGAGGTGAAGATCGGACGGGGAACGAGGAGCAGAATGGATTCGAATAGACGCGAGCCGGTGGTCGAAGATAGTAGAGAAGTCAGGAAGGGCTGTGCCTGGGGCTCGGCTGTGAGGCGGAGTAAGCTTAGAAACAAGACGAGACCGGAATGAAGACACGTACTAGGTTGCGAGATGAGTCCCTCGGTCAGATGATCCAGCAACGAGCCTTCGGATTCAGCCTCTCCGTCTTCAATCTCGTACTCCAGTAACAGCTTTTCCCATTATCAGCTTCCCCTTTCCACCCGGAAAACCTGCCAAAAAGACCTACCTGGACGGCGGCGCTGCCAACGGTATCCACCCCCATAGATCTCCACTCAGCGCCATGTATCCTCTCCTTCACTTCCTTCCGCATAACTTTCCTCGCATCTACCAATTCCGCAGGAACCAATCTTGCCGTCTCCTTCTCCTTTTCTTTTCCCTTGTTGGACGCCCCGTCACCCTCCATCAGAATTGATTTCCCCTGCACACCATGACCTTTCCTGAACCCCTTAGACTTTTTGGAGCGAATCAAATTCTCGCCCGACCCATCGAGACTTGGCAGTTCCTTATTGGGCGTGATGACCAGGAGGAGGAGCCGCATCGGCGGCGAGGCATGGGGTGAGGTCAGCAGCGTAGGGAGTGAGGGGAGGACCGAGGTGATGATTGTCAAAATCAAGGTCGTCATGGTTGGCAGTTCCCCTTCTTCCGCCTTGGCCTGTTGCGGAGGAAAAATTCCTCTCGCCTATTCGCCTAGCATTAGCCTGTTCCTTTGGAGATTTAACGAGCAAGAACTCACCTCTCGGTCCACGGTCTCGCCCGCCAGCGTCAACCACGTCTGGACAACATGACTCCCGAAACGATGCTTGACAATCTCGACCCATTTATCCCCAAACGAGTCCCCGATGACTCGCCGTCCCCAGTCTCCCATAGACGGCAACAGTCGCTCGAGCACGACCGCACAGTCTGGATCTGTCGCGACCAGCACCTCGTTCCCCCTGAGTTCCGTCAAGACCGAGCTCAAGAAGAGTTGACGGTCTACCCTCTTGTCAATATGCCAATCTCCAGTTCTGAAGTCTGATACTCTCACCCTCGCGTTCTTCACCGATGGAGCTCACGCCCTCCCAGTCCTTGATACGGTCCTCCACATCCCGGAAGTACGCCTTGATGTCGGGGTCCAAGGTCCCAAATGGGAAATCGGGGTCGTACACTGGCGTCCGCGACCACTCCAGCGTCTGCTCCGCCTCCGGCGCAGGCGCCAGAGCAGGATCTTGGTGGGGAGGAGCATCATGACTTGGGGTTTTGTGAGATTGTCCTTTAGGAGGTTTACCAGCGAGCATGCCCAGTCGAGAAGGGTGGATACCGATGGGCGCAGTGGGTGCAGCGACATCGGCGGCTGATTGCTGTACTTGTACTGGTGGAGATGGAAGAGGCGCCGGCACCTGGACATTTGTGACCACCACCGCTCCTTCCTCTATCTCGGGCTTCGGCTTCCTCCTTCCTCGCTTTCTGATCTGTTCTTTGGGCATATTGTGGGTAGATACAAGTCGAGAAGTTCATGAAAACAAATCTCGGAAAAATCACTTGTCATGCTATTTTGTCACGTGATATATTTCGGATCTCAAGGTTGAGCGCTTCGTTAATTGCACCAGTTGGCATCTGCCAGCTGCACATGCAAGCCCGATTCCATCATCTGGTCCCTGGATATCTGATCTCAAAACAGCGAGTACATTTCCATCGCCAAGAGTGTTTAGTGGGGCCAAAGCGTCGCCTCTCGGACGTGCTTACTTTGTGCGAGACTTGTTCATCCGAGGGGTTTCGGTCGGCGCACGATGAGTTGGATAATCGATGTACGCATCACGCCAGTTGGCTTAGTCTTCGGGTTGCTCAAGGTAAACGGGACAGAAGCAGTCTCGTAGCATGCGGCACCGAGTTTTACATAGGTATACGAACCCGCTCTGACGTGCCTCAAGAGGCTTCGCCAACCCGACCCCGAATCTAAATTGGGGCGACCATGAAATGCTGGAGCGATCACTCCAAAGGTTGACCGACCCTCTGGGACTTTCCCGACGAGGCTTCGCCAGCCCGACGAATCGCCCAGGTCTAGACCAAATCGTAAGCGTCTACCGAGAGAGGCTTGGAACAGACTGACAAGCTCGTACGTCTTGATCGCATCGGCATAGGAGGAGCGCACGACTTGACTCCCCGATTTTCCTTCAACCACATCGATAAAGCAGGAGATCTCCGAGAAGAATGGATCGTCGTTGTTAAAGACCGTCTCCTCTATATCGGGTCAGATCTGGCCTTCACAGATACGCGTCGATTCACCTTGAACGTCGCTTCCAGGACGTCTGACTTGGAGCCGAGGTGTTCCGTAGAGATCCACAAGCTTGAGTTTCCAGCCGTCAGCCAAAATCGTGAGCTCGGTCTCGTAAAGTCCATCTGAAAATGTCAATGGGGTATGTGCCGCGTCCTAAGCGTAATCGCGCACCATGTAGAGCCACAGCATGGACCAGCATTCCCGTAGCTCCATTCTCCCATTTCCAGAGCGCATTCGTAATCCGTGGTATGCTGAACTCTTCAGGGATGTGATCTTCATATAGTGATCGGCTGAGATTGCCTGGTGTTTCCCATCTCTCCACGACAGCCGCTGCGACACTGCTCAGATCCACCTCGCCGCAGAGGAAGCGGCACAAATCCACTATATGCGTCGCTTGTCCCACGATTGCTGATCAAGTATCGTATCGTAAGAGGAGGCGCAGTACTTCAGAGGCAAATACGTACGGCCAAGCTCCACCCTAGTATCGAAATACCCCCCTCGAGCCCGTGCATCGGTACCGCCGAACTCGCTATCGAGACGATCAGCTTGGCTCGTATCTTGCATTCTCGACTCACTATGCCATGAAGTATGTTGCGATACTTGACATGATTGTGAGTTTATTCTCGGTGATCAGGTTCCTGCATGACCCAGTTCAATCCATACCTCGCCGTATCATCGGAAGAAGGAACTCACCGCATCGTTGTGACAGCTGACACTCTATCAGCTACTGTCACATTCAACAATACGCTCAACTCACCATCGAGATAGCGCAGCATGTAGCCAACGCTACTTATAGTCCCCTCCAACTGACTGCATACCGCTTGGACTTCGCTCAGTGGTGAGGAGGAGATCGGTTTCTCCACGAAAATGGCGATCCCAGGGAAGTATCTCTTGACTTCCAGTTCGGCGTCTTTACCCGGAGCAGTGCTTCCTCGATAGGTAGGCTGGATTCCTAAGAGTCCCATTCTACCTGTTGTTCAGCTCGGCATGATGAGTCAAAGCAAGACTGAGAGTACGCACTGTGGAGTTTCAGAAGTGGAAAGACCACTCCCAGCTTCCTTTATGCTGGGAAATACCTTGGTATCCTTATATCCGTGTATACCAGCTCCCACCTTCTCATCCAAGCGAATGCGAGCCCTTTTGACATCCGGGTCCACAAGTCCAACGACGTTCAGGCGATCTCCGAGCTTCCTATATTTAAATGAACAAACTTGCCTCGGCGGAGAGATAGCAGGACGAACCTTTCGAGCCTCGTGGTCTACACGGGAGATCAGTCACGGTCCACACCGAGCGAAGAGTCGGAAAGGACTCGCATGGCACCACGGACCCTCTACGTTGCCTAAGAGCTTGCGTCAGTACAGTGCAAATACAGAGTAGGCTAGACAGACCGAAGTTGACATTTCCGGCCCCAATGATGAGGATATTGAAAGCGGCAGCAGTCATCTTTGTGTGATTGCAATCTAAAGCACGATGGGTCAACGACAGAAGTCCATGCTACTCGACTGTGTATAAATACAGAGTACGCAGTAACATCCGCAGAAACGCCGTGATACGGCTAAGCATTTAGCCGTGGGAATTAGCCGGAGAAATACAGCTCGGCGATGAGGGCCACAAGGTCGGCGAAGGAGTCCTTTGCCACGAGAACATGGCCAGACGGGATGTTCGCACGAAATTTGGGAAGCTCGAAAGACCCCATGACTTCCTTAGCATCGCTCCACAGCAGTTCATGATTTCCACAAGGAGATATCAGCGAGACTGCTGCCGTGCTTCGATGTATTGTGCCTTCGGACTATTTGTGGACAATCTCGCTCGGCACGGCCCGGCCCCTTCCATCCAGATTCCCATGAACCGAGTTCCTCTTCATAGGCTACCGTAATTAAACGAAGAGTCGTCAGTTGTCACGCGCATGTCGCCCGCGTTGAGGATGCCCGAAATGCTGCCGGGGTCGGCTGTCTCCCGGTCGTCCCGCTGCAACTTTCAGAGCCTTTTGAGTTCCTGTTATCTAAAATCAAGAATCGGCATTGATCATGTGCATGTCGTCCGGAATCTCGTCCTGTTCCCCCGGGATGTTGTCGGATTCCATCATGGTTAAATACCGTGGCAACATCCATCGTCCCTGTCTCATCATCCGACCTACCAAAGAATAACAAGCTGTACAACAGAAAAGATGACTACAAAGGCCTTACCCAAGTCGCAAGCAGGGGACAAAGCCTTCGGAGTCGAGCACATCGAAAATCGCTATATGAATGAGGACGAGTCACCCGAAGAACGGACTGCCCGTATCGCTGCGAGAGCGACCCTGCAAAATGCCCTCCATGGGATTCCGAAATCACACCTCTTATCCGAAGTTAACGAGTTCTGTACGACTCACAAACTTGATGAGCATCGGGAGATCTTTCGTAAAGGCGCCCTGCTCGCACAGCGCCCGGGTGAATGGGACAACATACCCGAGTTGAACGCCGAGGATCGAGCTGCTATTGCATACGAACACAAGCACAAGTAGGTCTCGTGGCTCGGAGGTGCAAAGACGGGGCTGATTGCGTATCGCTCCCAGGTGGGCCATGTCTGGCGACTTGATCTGGACGGTAACAGTCTGTGCACTCGGCGCAGCGGTTCAGGGATGGGATCAGACGGGTAGCAACGGGGCTAGTGAGTCTGACTTGCAACATTTAGAGGTACCTGCTTTAAGCTGGAGCGCCTATTGTCAGATCTCAGCTTCCCCGCGCAATTTGGCATCGGCAAAACTTTAGACGAGCCTGGAGGAGCGGCAGACAATTGGAAAGTAGGCTTGGTGAACAGTATTCCATATCTCTCTGCCCCTCTCGTGTACGTATGAGGGCTCCTACTCCGTCAGCCTGCGACTGATACAGTAGGCTTTACAGTGGTTGCTGGATCGCATATCCGCTCAACAAGCATTTCGGCCGTCGAGGATGCATCTTCTTTGCCGCTCTCAGTACGTTTCGAGCCATACCTGGCTGGCGAAAGAATGCCAACTCGCCTAACGAGTGTACGCGTAGTCCTCATTGCCACTCCGATTGGCATGGCGTTCACTCAGTCCTGGCAGACCCTGTTGGCCGTAAGGCTCATCTTCGGGATCGGTATCGGTTTGAAGGGGACAACCGTCCCCGTCTTTGCTGCTGAAGTGTCGCCGACCCTCATCCGTGGCGCTCTAGGTGTGTATCATAGAGTAGATGAATTGACAGATGACTCGCTGACAGCGGTGGCAGTGATGGGGTGGCAACTGTTGGTCGAATGACATCATTGAGTGGATTTGCGGCGAGCTGACCCTTGATGATAGATGGACGACAGTCGGCATTTTCCTGGGATTCTGTAAGCTATATTGTCAATAGGAAAGTGTTGGCTGATGGTCGATCAGCGGCAAACGCTATCCTCCGCAATTGCGGAAACATCACCTGGCGTCTCCAGATCGGCAGTTCGTTTCTGCCCGCTATTCCCTTGGCACTTCTCGTCTACAAATGCGAGTCAAAAGATAGTTCTTCTACGATCTGTCTAACTACTTCTGCCGCAGGTCCAGAGTCTCCTCGATGGTTTATGCGCAGAGGCGAGATGGATAAGGCATTCGCATCTATGCGCAAGCTCAGGAAGCACGACCTTCAAGCCGCTCGTGACCTGTACTATGCCTGGGTTCAGTGGGAGGCCGAGAAGATGGTATGCTATGCCGATACAGCCTGACCACGAATTGTGGCAGAATTGATGCGCGTGGTGGCACCAGGTCATTGGCGGCCAATCAATGCTTTCTCGATTCCTTGATCTCTTCCGGATCCCCCGTATCCGACGAGCGACACTCGCTGCTTCGGTCGTACACCTCGGCCAGGATCTATGCGGCATCAACAGTACGATATCCAGGATCATAGAGGGACAGAAGCTGATATACAACAACGATAGCTATCGCTTTCTACAGTTCAACCATCTTTGTCAATGGGGGAGCTTCGATTGCGGATGCCCTGTACGCTTCACTGGGATTTGGTTAGTTCTATTTGTTTGCAGGTCGGCTTACTATATTGATAAATCCATTGCACAGGCGCTCTCAACTTTGTTTTCACCTGGTGGGCTCTTCGGTGCTCCGGGATCCTTAGGGCTGACTGTCGTGTCAGGCCTGCCGTCTTTACCATCGACACCTTCGGCCGCCGATCTCTCAACTTGCTCTTCTTTCCTCTGATGGCAATCTCACTTCTGGCAGCAGGGATGGCCTTCTACATCAAGGACGAGACAACCCGGATCGGCATCGTAGCCTTGTAAGTGTGAATCGCTGTTCACACGAATCAACAGACACTCATCTCATCAGGTTCATCTACATCTACACGATCTGGTACTCGATCGGCGAAGGGCCCATCCCGTTCATGTATTCCGCAGAGGTCTTTCCCCTGGCACACCGAGAACTCGGACAAGCCTTCCCGTCTGTCTCCCACGTTGCTCATAAGCGCAGTCGTTGACGACACGAATAGGGTCTCTATCAACTATTTCGTCAACTTCATCCTGAGTTGCTGCGTGAGTCCTGCTGGTGCTGTTCTCGCTCGCAGGGCTGAGAACTCGCTTCAAGTTTCCGTTCCAGCTCAATAGTCTCGGCGGCCCGGCCACTTTCGGTGAGTGAGGCTATCCAAACCAAATTTGGTCATGCTGACTCGGCCGCTCCAGGATTCTACTTCGCCACCAACATCGCATCGTTCATCCTCGCATTCCTTTTCATGCGCGAAACAAAGCAGCTCACTCTCGAGGAGATCGACCAGGTACGTCCATCCCATCGAAGCGGCTCTTATAAAATGTTTCAAGGTTTTCAACGTGCCAATCGCCGTGTACGTCAAGTACCAAGTGACAATCTACATTCCATACTTCTTCAAGCGGTATCTCTTATGTCAGAGGAGAGCCAAACTCGCGCCGCTCTTCTACAAGGATAAAAGTACCGAGGCCGCAGAGTAGGACACCCCGCCCGCGAAGTCGCCGTCGATCCGTCATCGAAAGTGAGGAACGGGAAGAGCAAGGAGTAGCCCGTTCAGAAACGGCTGTTCTGCTGCTTCCGTACTGTAGTTAAGATGTCAGCAGTTGTTCGAAAAACAGCATTCCTGGTTCGACATTGGCTATGGCTGGATTGCTGCAGATGGCGAAACTGAGATCGCCGAAAACCAATTTGCTGGGGTGTAAAGAGTCTGAGATAAGCATTGAGGTGGAATTGTCAGCGATCCTTCTATTGTTGGGTCTCCCGTTGGTGAACGATCATTCAGTCCGATGCACAGGACACTTTCTACGTTTATATCATGCATCGTTGCGGGCATGTGGGCACGGTATCGTAAGTGCTTGTTTTGAGTACAATTATTCTTCCCAAGATCCTCAGTCTATCTAATTCTGCGCAGCGGCCCAAGGCGCGATCTGCACGGGTATCAGTGATGTCGCTCACAATCCGCTCAGAACAACATTTAACATACCCAAGAGAACCCTGCAAACTCCTGCTGATCCGCCGCCGACAGCTGGGTATGAACCGGAGTCAACGTCGGTTGTTCTCGCGTGAACTCGGAGTCGAAATCTGTCGAAACAATCAGCCCCAGGTCACGCTTTTTTCAATACTACTCACTCGACGTATCCGTAGCGTTCCCGATAGTGGGGAAGTACGGCGCGGGTATTCGTTTGTTATATACATCGTCGAAATTGACGTCCTTGAAGAAGAGATGTTTCTTGATGTCTTCGGCATCCGCCTCGCCCGATCCCAGTCGTCGCGTAGGGTCTCTCGACAGTAGCTGTTTGCAAAGTCAGGCAACATTCCGTATTACATCTCGGCCGAGACTCACTCTCTGCAGAAGCGATACCGCATCCCGCGGCATCGTGATCGGATACAGGGGCTCGTCCTCGAGGATCGCATCAAAGATCTCGTCCTCGTCGTCTCCGCGGAATGGCGATTGACCGAGCAACATCTCGTAGGTCAATACTCCGAAAGCCCACCAATCGACCGCTCGTCCATATCGCTGTTCGAGCAAGATCTGTCGTCCGAGATCAGCAGTAATTCTTTGTACAGAACAAAACTGCACTTACTTCGGGCGCCATGAACTCCGGGGTTCCGCAAAACGTCGATGTCGTCCTTCCGTAAAACATGTCCTCTTTGCACAGCCCATAGTCTGCCACCTTGACGTGCCCATCCAGCGTCAACAAGATGTTGTCAAGCTTCAGATCCCGGTAGATGATTCCCTTCGAATGGAAATACTGCAGGGCCAACAAGACTTCGCACGCATAGAATTTCGCTTGGCGAAGGGTGAACTGCTTCTTTTGGATGTGCAGCATCAGGTCCCCGCCCGAAACGTATTCCATGACAAAGTAAACCCGAGTCTCGGTTTGGAAACACGAGTGCAGGCCGAGGAGGAAGGGATGTCGTTCTTGTGCTGCAGCCAGGAAAACTCGTTTCTCGGATTGCGTGCTGCACACATTTATCAGCCTGAATTACCATGATATCGATCCAGAGACTCTTACCTTTCCACCTCGTCATTCTCGATGATGAATTCTTTCTTCAACACCTTGATCGCGTACAGGTGGTTGCTCGTCTTCTCCTCCGCTAACATGACTTTGCCAAAGTTTCCTTTGCCCAAGACGGCCAAGAAATTGAAGTCGTCCAACCCGACCCGATTCCTGCGCATCATTTGTTGCGGTGGCGGAGGTCGCACCATCTGCGTCGGCGGTGGTGGCGCTTGTTGGCGTATAGGTTCACCTGCTGGTGCCATCTTAGGCGGCGCCTGAACGGGTGGCATCTACATAGTCAGCGAAAGATGGAAGAGGCCAGACTTACAGCTTGGTACGGCTCCTGCCTCGGCTGCTCGTAGCTTGCCGAGTGACTGAGGGGAGCGGGAGAAGCAGGTAGAGGTCTGCCGCCCGTGGGTGCTTGTGGGGCTGGTCTCGGGGCGGCAAACTCGAAAGCTTGAGGAGGAGGTGGAGCCTGTTGATACCTCGGATCATACGCGCCTGGCGGAGGTCGCGGAGGAGCGGGACCCTGCTGTTGGACCGGAAGAGGCGGCAGCTGTGGTGGCTGAATGCGTTCCTGGGGTTGATATAGCGGCAGTGTGGATACGGATGAGGAGGAGGACGACATTGATGGAATGGCAGGTTTCTTGTGCTGGGTCGTCTTGATGTCGCGCAGATTTTTCAGCAGGATGTTGGCCATCTCCATTGTCATGCCACAGAAATCAGGAACCAGATGCGAGCATGTTTGATGGCAATTGAGACCACATTCTGCGAATTGTGAGGACGCACTCCTTCCGGCGGAACAGGGGACTCACCGGAACATTTGACGGAGTTCTTCCGACCAAACGGTAGCATATAACCACAATGACAACACCAATTGGCCGACATGTTGGTATACGGCGTGAATCGATGGGGAATACGATGATTGATCTTCTCCTCGTCTCCATCCTGGCACATCGTCAACAGAGCTCCACGCGGCATCAGCTAGACTTTCACTCACTCCATCGGCATGCGATTTGCTGATACATTTGGTAACGACTTTCGGGTAGCATTTCTTGTGACAGGCGTATCGGCAATCTTCACATTGGTAGCCTTCCCCAGTGAGGAGGAATTCTTGACACAACGCGCACATGATGGGCTGGTAGAATTGTCGTTGGACGAACTTGTGACCATTCATCTCGAAGACGTCGCCCTTCCTCTTTCTGACGGCACCTTGACGTCCAAGAGCTTCGTACGGGCGCCTCCCAGCTACCGCGTCTTTGACTGAAGGTTGTTAGCCGAAAAGAGATGCGAGTGTGAGAAGAAAGCGGGACGGACGTACCGAAGTCTAACCTCATTGAAATGGCTCCAGCTGGTTCGACCGACCACCACCCTTCTATGCCCTCGGCAAGCTTTGCTTCCTGCTGCCCCGGAGCGCGGGGCATCCCTGCGCCATGCAGAGTCGCAGATTCGGGTGCCGACCCTTGACGCTGGGACAAGGACGCTGCCGCCTCTGCAGTGACCCAGCCTGCTCCCTGGCCTTCTATCCCCACTTTCTGTCGTCGCAACGCCTCCACCAAATCCGAAACCCGGATCCACAGCATACCAATCGGCGCCAGATCTCCACCCGCCACCCCATCGTAGATAGTGATTTCCACCTCGTTGGCCCTTTCGACGGAGATGTCGAATTCTTCTCCCCACCTGTCGTTTCTCGACGGATGCGAGACGGCTCGCTCGTTTCCTTCGATCTTGATGACGACCGTTGTCTCGTTGAAGACTTTGGACGACTTGCGGGGGAGTGCACGATGATTGAGGTCTCGCGCGGATCGGAGGGAAAGGACGAGCTTTCCAGAGAGGGGTTTGTTATGTTCCTTGCGTTTTCCGTCCGGCATAAAGTCTGTCGACTGATCAGCACTGAGCGACCTTAAAATAGGACCACTCACCCTCGTCATCCTGATCTGCTCCGCCAAACTTCCCCAGGGTCTCGTACCTCCTCTTGGCTTTCCGCAGCAGCTGGATCTTGCCATCACTTTCGACCTTCTTTGCTTCGGTCTCGCTTCTCAGCCTCTTGTCTCCTTCGGCACGATACGCTTGAGCCATCTTTTCAATCCCCAATTTATACTGCTCTTCCACCTGGAGCTTGAATTGCAGCTGATTCAACATTCGAGAAATCTTTGCTCCAGTGAGGGGTGCGTCGTAACGCATCAGATCTGCAGGTCAGCACGTGAACCGATAGCCGGAACCCACCTAGCTGTGTATAGTTCTTCTGAGGTTTCCTTTCCGTCTCTCCACCTTCTCCAGGTGCACCCATCGGCGGCGGAGGAAGGGGTCTCTCTCGAGCATCTTGGTATCCGCGAGCCGGGCTCGAGCCGACGCTGTTGCTCCCCCCGCTCAAGCTGGGCGTCATCTGGGGGTATCCCCTCTGGCCACCGGGACTACTAGAGCTGCCCACATCGCCCCGATTGCTTCCGGACGAGGACAGCTGTAGCTTTTGCAGCTCGTCTTCCAGGAATTTGATCGATGCTTGGGCAGACCGGACCTCGTTTTGCGCTTGTTGAATGACGGCCTCGTTACGCGACGAAGCTTCGACCGCTCGCATGACGGCTTTGGCGCCCTCGAGATTACGTTTCTCTGACTGAATGGTCGAGAGGAGCGTGTTGACCTTGGGATCAGTCGTCGGCGGCTATCACGCAACAGATTAGTCGGACGCCCGCGATGCCAGCAAGATACTCACCATCTTGGGTGATGTTGTCGGATTGATTGGCACCAGCCAGTGTGCGTTGTCTGCCTGAGGGCAGCCCGATGGAATGGATGAAGCGCGGTCGTCAAGTCGTCGTGATGGATCGTCAAAACGCGTCTTCTCCTGTCCAGATTGCAATTGTGAGCAATGCCGTGTGGATGTGATATGTCGTGGCCTCTGTCTCTTGTGTGCTGTCGTTGTCGAACGAGAGCAGAGACCGGAGCAGGGCACGCGCGTAGCGAATCAGCAAGCGGCGTTTCGCTTACCTCCGTCCAGAGGCGGTGCTATCTAATTCATTTCGGCCGCCGCTCCGTCTGGTGATTGCTCTCCTTAGATGAGAGGAGGAGCCAGAATGAACCACTGGGGGTTCTCTGAGCAGACCAGAGCTCAACCAAGATATCGATAGCAGTAACAGCCGTGGGATTAGGAACGACGTCCCACACAAATAGCTGTAGCTCAAAGTATCGCGAGCTGCGACGGGGCCATGCACCCATAGTTCCAGAAAGAATCGACGTTCCCGTTTTCGAGCGGCCGTTCAGTGTACCGTTGATCTCATTGGCGAGACCCATCCATCGCTCTTCCCGGACCTCTTCCCCAGTCAGTCTGCCCACACCAAGCCAAACCTGTATATCTCGAGATGATCTAGTAATCTTTTCCGCATGATGTAAAAAAGGTGAGCAGTCGCACGGCACCCATCCGCTAGCCACGATTTTCCTTCTTGCTGCTTCACCCTCGCTTTAGGTATGAAAAGCCCACCTTTTGCGAAGGTCAATCGCCCCTCTCGAACGCCTCGACCGTACGACTATATCTTAAAGAGAGTCTCAAGACATCCTCTTCTTTCTGGACTGAGCCGCACAAGACTTGTCGCCCTGCAACGCAAGGGATTGACACGTCCGCCGCGCTTGCCGGTACACGGTCTTTGCAGAAGCAAGCCTTAACCCCCGAGTATCAGCGCAACGATGCATGACCCATACTCTAATTGTAGCCGACCATCGGCCAGTATGCGTCCTTGTCATGCGGTATCTCTCCACCCTGCTTTGGTACCCACTTCCCACCCAACTTCGCTGGAGGAGCAGGTGGCAGACCGGTGGATTCTCCACTGACGCCCGTCTGGATACCCGATCCAAGGAACGCTTGGCCTGCGGGCAGCTTCTCCAGAACCGAGGCAAGTGATGGGACGGAAGCTTTGGCAACAGCTGATGAGGCTGAAGCGGTAGGAGCGACCGCAGACGAGTCACTTGTGGTTGGAGTAGGAGGTGCGAGGGATGCGAGGGAGGGTGAAGCGAGCAAGAGTTCAGAGAGGTAGGATTGCGTGATGGTGGATGTTTGTGGGTAGGCTCGTCGGGTCTGCAGCGAGTCAGTAGGGCCCAAGGAGGAACATCGATTGGCGTACGTCTCGTTTCCAGTACTGTGGACGGACTGGTTAGCTCTTGCCCGGTCGGAGCTGATTATCTACATACGGGGTTGAACGCGGGATCACTCGCCGCCGTCGCTGGCGTAGCATACGGTTCCGGTCGAGAACCGGGTGGGGGATATCGATTCTGCGCAGGCATGGGCAGACCAGAGGAGATCTCGGGGTTGACTATTGTGGTATGGATTAGATGAGGGTTGCAGTCCTCGTCGGACCAACTCACCAACTAGAGCATCGTCTACATCGATCCCATCGAATCAGCTAAAATACCATCCACTTTCCCTTTGTTATATCCTACTCACGGACTGTTTTCCAGAAGCCCTTCATAGCTAATCAGCAAGCGAATCTGAAAGGTCCAACCGACTCACGGTTGGATGCGAATGATACAGGGTATGGTCCGCCGACATCGGCTTCGGCTTTCCGGCAGCGCTCTGGGCAGCTTTCGCCGCATTCTTCAGCATTGACGAAGTGGCGGGCATGATGAATGTATCGGTCGATGCTCTAGTGTATCCGTTAAGATGAACGATATCTACACGCGAATCACCACCAGCGGTTAACATCTACGGGGATATCGGAAATCCCAATGTGGCACTCATTGCGCAAGGGTCTACACGCGTAGGTTGTGTATATTTTGTGTGTAAAGTCTGTACCAAGACTCTCTCACCGACAGTATCCGACCAGACCCTGATTGAGCGCCGTTTCGAGGGCTTCCGGATGACCTCGAATGAATGGAACGGGAGTGTATGTAGCGAGAGCATGTATGCGATACCGTAGTGTCATGGGGGTTCAGAAACAGCTGGCTATCTGCCGCAAAAGCTATGCCATATTCAACGCGAACAGGCAGAGAGGGGTGTTTGATCATCTGCCATGTCATTACTATGCCAAACTACGACCCCCTACATAAGCTACGGAGCACCGGCCCGAATCGTTGCTGACTGCCTCCACCTCCTCCAGCGGATTTGGCCGTACTTGTCCGAACGGTTAGTCGTTACGACATTCGACTATTAAAGTACGTCATCGACCTCCACCCACCATGCGGAATGGGCCATATATAAATCATCCCCCAACATGTTATTGACCCGTGCGATCCACACACACCACCATACACTACGCAAAATGGTTCACACAATCGCTCTGTCCGACGGTAAAAAGATCCCATTCCTTGCCTGGGGAAACGGGACCGGTGATGGCAAAACCACGCCCGTGGAGCTCGGTGTCACCGCGTTGAAAGGTGGCATTACACACATCGATACTGCTCAGGCAAGTCCCCTAGCGGCCATTTTTCCCAGGTTATTGACCCTTTCTCTCTTCAGATTTACGGCACGCAGGAGGAAACCACCAAGTCAATCAACGAGGGAGGGTTTAAGCGATCCGACATCTGGATCACCTCGAAAAGTATGTCTCGCCATTCAGATTATTATACGGGGTGACTAACCCATTCTAAGTCGGCAAGCTGGATGGTCCGCAATCTCCCGAGTCGATCAAAAAGGTTGTCTACGACTCGGTCAAGAAGATTGGATCCCCGCCCGATCTCTATCTCATCCACAATCCCTTCCTTGGCGAATCGGGAAAGCTGGGTGAATTTTGGCAGGTGTTGGAAGGCCTCGTCGAGGACGGGACGTTGAAGGGAACAAGCTTGGGAGTCTCCAATTTCCGACCCCAGGATCTCGAAGAGGTCTTGAAGGTTGCCAAGATCAAGCCGGTTGTGAACCGTATGTCACGGCATGTGCGTTACGTGTGTTGCTGATCTTTTGCAATCTGGCCAGAGGTCGAGTACCACCCATACGTCCTGGAACACCTCGACCCCGTGACCAAGCTTCAGGAAGCGCACGGCATCATCTACGAAGCCTACGGACCTCTCACCCCCGTCCTCCGACACAAGACCGGTGGCCCGCTCAAGCCTGTTCTCGAAAAGATCGCGAAAACCCTGTCGCAGGAGACGGGTAAGGAAGTCGACGAGGCCGGCGTCTTGCTGCTGTGGACCCGAGGAAAGGGTGTCGTGGCCGTCACCTCGAGCGGCAAAAAGGCGAACATCGCAAAGATGGTCGCGCTCGATGACGTCCGAGACTTGACCTCTGCGGAGATGGCCGAGATCGAAGAGACCGGCCGAAAAGTCCATTTCAGACATTATGTAAGTCGCTCTGCCTCGCGAACGAGACGTGGTCTGAAAGAGAGCCAGCAGGAGCACATGAACAAGGATTACCCCAGCCCCAACCTGCCCGATGGTCTATGAGAAAAGCAGTGCACAGCGTGTCGATGTATGAAGTGCTAAAATCATGAAACACGCTTCGGGGATATCCTTGCTGACCCCCTTTTGTCTCTGATATCGTGTAATCCTTTCCAGTGGACGGATACAATACTGCACCATTAATGCACAACAACAATAAAATGGAGCCCATTGCAGCCACTCCTCCCATGCCCACTCAGACCTCGACTTTACAACGCCAAAGATCGTTCAGACGAAAGTCGTCCAACCATATCTACACAGAATTCGCCAAGATGGTTTCCAGCCAACCCTACGATCCTCTCGACTCGTCCATCGAGAGTAAGAGAGCCCGAGCTGCCGATCTGCAGACACGTATCAACGGTGAAGCGGACGGAGAAACACGAGATAGACTGATACGTGACTTGCTCGGCTGCGAGGCGGACGTTGAGGTCATGTGGAGATCACCCATCTGGTGCGAGTTCGCACGTCTATCCTTGGTGCTCTAGGTCGATCTCACTCATGCGGAACTCAAGGGCAATATACAATTCGAGGGCAAGGCCATCGTTTATCCGACCTGTCAATTTAACGACTCCGCCCGAAGCAAGTGGTTCTTACGAGTCACGCAACTTGACGCTGACCAGCCTGCCACGCCACCAGTCACCATAGGATCCCACACAATCATCGGCTCCTCCGTCTCCCTCCTCACTACGTACTACCCCACCTCTCCCTCCCTTCGCTGGGCAGCGACAGCGCCCTCTCCGCAAGCTCGAGCACTGCCCATCGTGATCGGCTCCAACGTTTTCATCGGAAGTGGCAGCATTATTCTATGCGGCATTACGGTAGGTGACGGCAGTGTTGTCGGGGCCGGAAGCGTCGTCACGCGAAACGTGAGCGAGCGATGTGTCGTCGCTGGGAATCCGGCGAGGTTGATCAGAAGGTTGGACGGGGAGGAAACCGAATGGGTCGAGAGAAGAAGGGGAACCATAGGAGTGGATGACGGAGATCCGGCGGGCGAAGAGGAGGAGGAAGATGCGAGCGAAGAGAGTGGGAAGGAAAGCTGGGAATACGAGAGAATGACGGGGCGGAAAAGAGGTCCTAGAGGCATGGCCGAGACTGCGGACGAGATGAGCGATGCGCTGCTGTTGAGATGGTGATTCCCATACAAGTCTGCATGGAGATACGGAGGAGGGCTTGACTATAAGTTATGCATTATAGTGAATTCAGCTAAGGCATAGGGAGCGTCCCCACCCCTCATTCCTCGTCCTCATCCTTGACATCCTGCACAACTTTATCCAATGTCCACGCTTGCCAAGCAGCTACCCCGGCGGCGGCCAGTTCCAAGATCTCTCTGTACGAGAACCCCGCATTGTTGTCCATCCGGCCCAAGATCGCTGGGACAAAGTAGAGCAAATGCAGAAGCTGGGCTGCGAGGTTGATGCCGGCCGTCAGGGCATACTGGCCCGCAAACGACCCGGAAAGTCGGTTGTGATTCAGTTGTAGCAGTTGCCCGCTGATCAACAGACTCCACAGGGTGGCTTGGAAAGGCGGTCGCACGAGAAAGTGATTGGTGGCGGATGATCCGAGTTCGGCCATGTCGAACGGAGGTGATGTTGGTCGAATGAAGAAAAGCTTGTACTTTCGGCAAATGTAGTCGATCACTCCGAGGCCGAGGACCAGCTGGTAATCAGTCTCGAACATCAGCTCGCGGAAGAAGACAGTCTCAGGCACTCACGAATAGCTTTGGGATCCACCGCCAGACTTCGTCGAGCCTTTTGTTTTTCCTCTCTCGGTGACTCAGAGTCCACCTCTTGAGACCCCAGCTGAACCGGCCAGTACCCGTCTTAACGAGTTCGACGGGAGAGCACAGTCGCAGGATCAGGATTCCTGGTACGATGTCCCATAGACCTCCAAGACTCAACAGAATCTTGGTGACGACGTCGTTTTTCTCGTGAACCCAGGCGAAGTAAAAAAAGGCGACATTGTCCATGAGGATCGAGAGCGACAGCATAAGACTTCCATCATTAGTCAGACCGGTGGTTGTGGTGCGCGTGAACCAGTAGAGAAGATTCAGGATTCCATAGACAGGTAAGAGGGAGAAGCTATAGGTCGGCAAAATATCAGCCAACCACGCGTCAAAGGAAGGGGAGCTAAGCTTGCAAGAGCGTCCCAAGGACCAATCGGCGTCGTGGATGGGTGCCATGCGCTCGGTTCCCGAGGAAGCCATCTACCGGCATGATCAGCTTCTCCGAGCCCAAAAGTAGAGCAGTGACCAACTCCAAAGCTCCCAGTTGTCATGGATGCCAGCCAGATCATGTGAACTCTGATGCTGGTCCGGCCGGCTGTGCTGTCCGAATTGGTCAAGGACGTGAGCCTTCTTGGCAGTAAGAGTCGAGAAGATCAACTCGTATTCGACGTCAAGGTATTCTTGCTCTTCGAATGCTAGGTGAGGTGATTTCGGTAAGCTTGGACAACGCGCAGGAAACAAAGATTCCAACACACTCGAGTTCCCACCATCTTGAGTGATATTGCATTTCTCCCGGTGGACGGGCAGAGGCACAACATGCTATCAAGCTGCATTAGGACACAACCGGCTGCCGAGTCAGGCAGATCGGGAACACACCTTGGGTCCGGCGGAATGCTGCAACAGACCGAGATAAGGCGAGTACGCCAGCTCCTTCTTTTCTTCATTCCCCCCTTCGCCTTGCAAGACCAGCCGTTGCTCCCAGTGTCCGTTCACATTATAGTCGCGATAGCAATACTCCGGTTTAGGGGTCTGATTCGGTACTATGCGTTGACCGCACTGTATTCAGGACTGGTCTCAGCACCGTATGAGTACCGAGGGACGAGTTGACTTACTGAACGCTTCCGCAGACTGCTATGTTTCTTGTCATAGGCCTTTCGCTCGTAATTTCTGGTCTCGTCGATGATATATACATGAGATCTGACGCGTAAATGAGCGTCGTTCTCTCTGGGCTCTGGGGATCAAAAATGATCATACCGGGTCACCAAATGAGGGTGATGGTAGAAGGGATCCGGGACAACCTTTTTGGTCTCGGCGTCCGGCTCCGTGGCGTTCGCCGCACTGTGCTCCTCTTCATCGTATATCTCTAAGTCGTCAATCTCATCGCTCGGTTCTTCTTCTGCGGTCGAGGAGTTGGAGGAACACCGACTTTTGACGGGATGAAACTCGATGAGAGTCGCAGAGTATGCGAGAGAACGGAGGTAATCCCACTGCACCGCCTCATGTTCGTCTCGGTGTTGGTCAATATAGCTGTCGATTGTCTCAGGTCATCACCCGCAACCGAAGCAGACGTCGCGGACTTACTTCTGGGATAGTCTCTGCATTGGACCTGCTCCCTCCGGACGCCAATCGGTATAGTTCTGTATCCTACCCAGCGTCTCCTTGCTGGGTATGACAGACACTGTCGCTCTCACATCCTTGGTATTTATAGTTCCATTGCGACTGACCCCGACCGCGTTGTCAGCGAAAACCGCGCGTGCTTTGGACGAGTTACACGGAACGCTCACAATCGCTCCATTGGTAACTGAAACTTTACAGTCTGTCTCAACTCCTTGTCCCCCAGCCTGACTCCCCTCCACAGCGTCTCCTCAAACAGCAGCTGTTCCTGAGCGGCCTCTTTCACCAGATCCCGGGGTTCCTCCTCCTCAGGAGCTGCCAGCGCAGTAGTGTTGGTCTCCAAGGCGTCGGTATCCTCACCGTTCTCGGGTTTCCTAGCCCATATATCCAGCACGATATCAAAGTCTACCGATCTATCGATGAATGGTCGGACGACATGCGCAGGTGTCGTCTTTGTGCCGTTGTAGAAATGGTCGCGGTGCGGATTCGAGTTTTTGTCGATCATGATCTTCATACCCCATAGGGGCACGGCTATGCAGACGAGGATGCCGAGTACCAGGAGGCCAAGCAGTGTCCGACCGAGACACTTGCATGCTGAGGGTGCCCGTCGTCGCGGTCGGGCAGGGGTAGGCTGAATGTCCATCCTGCTGATGGGATAGGGATGATTGTAAACCGCGGATGGATGGCGGTCGGTTACAGCTTGTTAAGCAGCCGGCATGCGACGAGTTTCTTGCGGCACTGGATTTCCCGCCGCACCGCCTCGTGGCGTAAGGTGACAGACCCTCCCACCCTCTCCGCATGGACATGACCTATCTAAGGCGCCCCTAGCGCTTCCGTCAACACGGTTAAGTAAGGAGGCGCTTTCGGCACACTCTTTTTCGGGGTTGATTTCTTTTCGGATAAAGTCGGTCAGATAGGAGTTCCACTGCGGATCCCGTCGAAGCTTTAATTAGAGGCTATTTTGGTAGCAGCAAAGGGAGGATTCTTACCGAGTTGGCATTAATCCCAGACCAGAATTATCTGTCTCAACAGTTCCCATCGAGGGCGCTACACGTCGGAGGTCCGTCGCAAAACCGCTGGTTGCGCTTTCGGATATGAGATTGGCGTGGGATCCGCAGCAATGGGGAATCGCGGCACGAAACAACAGGACAGCGAAAAGCAAGTACACGAAGAGCGCCGAGCAAATTCTTCCTGTCCTGCTTTGATCGACCTATCTCTGGGCAGATGAGACAGTCCTTGGTCCGGCGTCCCTCATTTGACCTTCCTTTCACACTCAATACTCACATACCGAGACAAGGCCGTCCAGACGGCGTCTCGCCTGAACTACACTGGCGCTAACTCTACTCGTCCGAGCGCACATCCTGGTGGTATCCCGACATCGTACACGTCACTCGTCGCAGTAGCATTGCCATCGATAGTGGGATCATTGTCAGCCTCGAGCATTCGTGAGGCGGTTTTACCATCTGAATGTACGGCAGCGCTGTTCTCTCAGTAACGCCAACGCGGAGCAAATTATGGCGGGTGTCAACAGCGATGCGACTTCGGTCACGCATTTGTGCAGTGCCATGCTGGCCCTCGTATGTAGGACTGTTTTCATCGCCCTCGGGTGTAAAAGAATCGTGTATCGCGACCGGACCATTGATCCCCCAGTCTCGTCGGCCTGCTTGGTCTCACGCCCGCTGCCCCCGTGGGTAGCATCGATCCGCAAGATATATCCCAGGGGGTGTCTTCCATGGCGCTCAGCCCCTATGTAAGCTCGGGGGCAAGAAGAGAACTCCTCATCGCTCAGCGTACGAGAAGCTCCGCCTACCTCCTCTTTGACTGCGCGACTCGCATCTGCTGACCGACCCGTCCGCCGACCGTCCATTTCGATCATCGCTGATGGTTTTTAGGTCGACCCGCAAGCAGTAAGCATGGCCTATCATTCCCCTCCAAGCGGATGTACCCTCGTTTCCGTTGATGGATTTGTGCCAGTGTTGGCGTGTGTTATGCTAATCGTGTTGGCGAGTGTTATGCTAAATATGTTGACGCGTGTTATGCTAATTGTGTTGGAGAGTGTTATGCTAATCCCGCTTGTTGAATCAGCAACACACATGATGGACCGGGAATCAAACAAGGGCACATGTCAGTAGCGAGAGGCCAATATCCTCGGAAAGACGAGGCGCTCTCGCGGTCCGGAACAGATACCCTTGCCGGGAGTATCTTACCCCTCCCCAAGACTGCCGGAACTTCGCCGCTTGCCAGTATCCACCTTTCGCAAGCGATCAATATTCCACGGCGCAAAAGTAGGGTAACTCGTGTGGGGGTTTCGATGCTGATTTGTATCTGTCGGGAAGAGAGAGAGAGGAGGAGTTGAAGGTGTGGAAGAGGGAGTGGCTGTGTTGAGCTGATTTATGAGGTTTTCTGTCGTAAGCCTTGATGAGCCTGTGTTTGTACATCGTTCGAGGACTGCCTCAGAAAGACCTACTTTCGCCACATGACTGAGTGCGATCGACGGGGCAAGCCTTAGGAAAAAAGGGCAACCAGCTTCAGTTGCAACGCATGGTCATGAAAAATTCTGCATCATCAGCTCAACAAGCCCTACAAGCCATATACAATGATTCCGGACATCTAAAGTTTCTGCATAGCTATTGAAGGAAAGACTGTCAACAATGCGACGCAGAAACGATTGGATGCGACTCACCAGCAACGTCGGTAGATTGGACGTAGTCCTCAATCTCCTGGATCTGCTCCTGCAACTCATCGAGAGAGATCTTCTCGTCCTCGATAACGATGGTAACCTGGAGCATCTTGATTCCTGTTTGAGCAGATATCAGTGGCTGAAGAAGCTTGGCCTTGGCCCAAAACACAACTGACCGTATCCGACGGGAACCAACTTGGAAGCTCCCCAGACCAAACCATCCTTCTCGATGGCTCGGACCTCTTCCTCCATCTTGGCCATGTCGGTCTCGTCATCCCAGGGCTTGACCTGGAGAGTGACGACCGACTTGGCGACGGCCAAAGTCTTTCCGGCGGCGATTTTCTCGGCCTCCTTGGCGGTTCGGGCGGCCTGGTAGTTGGCAACTCGCTCCTGCTTGAGCTTCTCGGCGGCGGCATCGTCCTCCTCGTCGTCGGATCCGAAAAGGTCAACATCCTCGTCGTCGTCCTCCTCAGCGGCGGCGGCGGCGGGGGCCTTGGC
>JASZXS010000008.1:0-93938 GCA_035521475.1 Tremellales sp. Uapishka_1 | reverse complement strand
GGGACGCGAGGCGAGTGAGGCGGACCGTAGGGGGACACTTGGTTTGGTATTGTATCCTGCTGACTGGGACGCCTTTGGCTTGTCGCGATTATTGCCGTAGCTGAACGAGTGAAGCTTTGCCCGGGTGCCCAGTTCCAAGAGAGATGTGAGTCGGGAGTTTCGAATCCGGGGAGAGGTCGAAGGAGGTGATGCCGGTCGCAGCGGTAGAGACGGAGGAGGGGCCCGAGGGGGTGACTTGGAAGACATCGATGTGGGTATCGACAGATCGTGTTCCCATCCCTGGGGAAGACCGGATGCTCCCGCCTGGTTCATACCAAGCAAACCATCTGCCTTTGGAAACTCCATTCGCTTGAGAGTCTTGGTGGGCGCGGACGAATGACTGCCTCCCCAGAAATTCAGCGGTGTTTCGGGGCGCCCTGCCTTCTGCTTGGTTCCATCTTCTTTGAGAGCCGAGAGTTTGGGTTTGCTCGAGGAGGACTGAAACGTATTCGGCATGGCTGCGGGGGAGCTAGCGTCGTTTGGTCCTCTTGCCCGCTGATCCAGCTTTCCTTTCGAGCTTGATATTCTTTTGTCGGCGTCGGTGATATTCGCGACCTCGCGAGTCTCTGCTGTCACTTGCGATATGGATGTCAGGATGCAAGTATTGTTGATGGATCAGTGTGTCTGTCATGGCGTCAGAGTTTGTAGGACCAATGTCCAAGCGCGTTCCTCAGAGGTCCGAGAGCGACAAAAAGGGGGTAATCCCTTATTGTTCCTCTCGGTGGCAGTCCTTTGGGACGACATGGCGGTCGACCGTACTGCGACCTCGTTGCCGCAGCACCAAGATGCCGAGGAAGACCATGAGTGAGCAGGTCACAACACTGAAAGACAATCTACTCGTTCGGTAATCGGCGGTTGTTTCAGCCTTGGCAAACGCTGGGGTGCTTGTTTCGGGTTCCCGCCGCGATGCAGACGACCACGACATCGAGATCGTCTGCACCCGTCTGGTACCCTCTTTGCCATCCCCTCGTCATCGCACATTGCCTGCTCACAGGCTGCACCGCTCTTCCCTAGCCCCGCAGACCGCGCGGTACGTACGTAACGCGTCCAACCGACGACGCGTATTGTTTTTTTAACCTCCGGCCATTCTAGGGGGCCAGCAAGGACGAGCCGGGCCAGTCTGCGTACCCTGCGTGGGCCGCAGTGGAGAACGCAGGGTGCTGTGTCAATTCCTCACAAACAAGTAGCTGCCAAAACTTTCGATCCTCTCTCATCTACTTTATCACAACCACCTTCATTACTCGACACTCGCTCACCTGCCCACTTCCTCACTCGCGCAGCTCAAAATGTTCTTCTCCAAGCTTGCCCTCGCCTCCGCGGTCGTCTCTGTCGTGAACGGCCTATCGATCAGTACTCCTGTAAGCGTCTTGCAGCGTCGTATCTACGCGTTCGTTGGCTAAATCACCTCGTTCTCTTTTCCAGGCTTCGTTGATCGTCTGTCAACCAGTCTCGCTCACCTTCACCGACGGTACTTCGCCGTACTACCTCGCCGTTCTTCCTGGTGGAGAGGCTTCTGCTACTGCCGTGCGTTCTCTTCTCACCTCTGCATTGTTTGGTTTCCTGACGAGTGCTCATCTCGCTTATTCTATTCAGCTCGAGCAATTCCCCAGTATCACGTCTTCTCCTTACACCTGGAATGTCGACCTTCCCGCGGACACCAACGTGTAAGTGCTGTCTCCCGAACTTTCATTTGTTCCCCCTTAACCTTCTCCTTCCCCGGTCTTCCGGACGCCCTAGCGGCCCGATCATCCTCCCACCTCTTTCTCTGCCTGTTCTCTCCACTAATTCTTCAAAAACAGCACCATCCGGATCACCGATGGCACCGGAACGATTGCGTACACCAGTACCGTCGTGATCCAGGCGGGTTCCTCCACCAGCTGTCTCAACTCGACCTCGTCGTCGTCGTCCGCCTCGTCTTCGGCATCAAGCACCGCTGCCGTCGCTGGTGCCTCTTCCTCGGGAACCGCCTCGGGAGCCGTTGCGTCCGCCAAATCTGCCACCTCTGCCGCCGCAGCCGCGACCTCTTCGGTCGCTGCCAAGTCTGCTGGATTCGCGTCCGTCAACCAGGTCGGTGTCGCCGGCCTGCTCGGTGTCGTCGCCGCCGCTATGGGCCTCATGGCTTGATTGTCATGTCCCTGATCCCGACCGAGTTGATCTCGATTGCATCTTTATTACATACACTTCATGTCTATAACGTCGCTCTTTCATCTCCATCATTTTACATGCACGCATCTTCTCCACACGGGACCGTATACCTTCACCGAGTGTTTTGTCCAGTTCGCCAGTGCCTGAGAGTCACCAGCCTCCACACGAGAGACCCGCAGACCGCACAGCTGCTTTCCCGCGTCCTCCCTCCCATGTCGTCGTCCCAGCCGCATCGCCGCACACACACAGACTCTTCCACGACTCCGTACCTCGCAACCAAGAATGAGAAGGGCGTCTTCACCACTCCTCCGTACTCAGCCCACATCAAGCCGCACTGGCGATTCCAGACCGAAGCCATAGCGCGCCAGAGCGCGGAGAGCATCTATGCCATCTTTCAACAGTACCGGTAGGCCGACGTCCTCCTTTTCCCTCTTCCTCGATAGCGGACTCATTGGCCCCCAGGGAGCAGGACGACTTTGTCGGGTGAGTTGAAGTTCAATTCCTACAAGTCTCAACCTGCAACCTCAACGGACCCGCCAGGATGGATATATCGCGCAAGTTCATCCAAATGGGGAGGACGCGTAGCCTGCGCTATGCATTGCGGAAAGGAGGGAAGAAGTACGATGCGGAGCATGGTGGGAAGGAGATACCCCGCGATGGGACGGTATACGATGATGAGAAACTGAGGGGGTCAAAGGTGTTTGAGGAGTACCTGAGGCGGATCAACGAGGACGAGACGTATGTCAAGGCATGGGACGAGTGGAAGGCGAACAGTGGAACCGGAATGAGGAAGAGGAGACGGAGGACGGGTTCAGAGATGAAGGAGGAGTATGAGGAGAAGGAGGAGGAGAAGGAGGAGGAGGAGGAGGAGGCGAAGGATACGAGGGTCAAGATGGAGGAGGGGGACGAGAAAGTTAACGGGAGGCATCAGAAGATCGAAGCGAAGGGGCATCTCAAGATCTTGGAGGAGGACGGGGACAAGTCGGTCACGAAGGAAACGCTGGCGCAGGGGAGGCAGAAACGCAAGAAGAGAATCAAGGACGAGAAATAGATAAACAGCAATGCATTCCATGTTGTAGCATTTACAGATCCCCTTCAATCCCTTCGACCGCCTCGCCATGGACCCGTACCTGGAGAGAGCGTCAGCCCAATATGTAAAAGCAGACGAAGAAGACAACGCAGACATACCCTATACATACACGTGAGATCGCCTCCCCAATTACTCTGGATTTTGAAAATGACGATTCCGACGTCGACGCCCAACGCGACGATATCGGGATCGACGGGGAAGGTTTGGATGTGCGAGGCGGATGTTGGGTCGTAGGTGATCGTAGCGAGGAGGAGATGGTCGGATGTCGAGGCCATTGACGAGGTCCTGAAGGAGATGGGTCTGAGCAACCGCCCGTGAAAAAGGCAGTCTAAGAGAGAAGGAGACGTACTGTTCTTGCGGTGTGCTCGACAAGAACTGCTCAACTTTTGATCTATTCTCTTCACCATCGATCAGTCCCCACTATCACCCACGTTTCATCAGTGACTGTTTCGTCTCGATCGCTTTCGATACTCCTAATTGGACTCACCACCTCGACGACCTTCGGAGCACTCGAGACATCCAGCGCGAGATCGAGCGCAGCGTGCTCGAGCGTCACGTCCGACACCCTCACCCTTCTGCTCAGCAGTATCCCAAGCTGTCCCATACCGCCTCTGAACGGCCAGCAGCTACCGACGCTGTTATCCGGATGAAGTGCCGTCGCCGGACTTCGTCCCTCGACGTCCTTCTTCCCAAGGACCAGACGGCCAAAAGTGCTCGGCGAATGCATGACGAGCGTATCCGACGTGATCGACGGCACGACCCGTCCGCCCGAGGAAAAGAGTGCGAAATCGGGTCGGGCGATCGTGTCTTTAGAGTACCGTAGAAGCGCCGCATCGATCAGGGACTGGAAGAGCGACGTCAGGTCGTCTCCCTTGGACGACTTGATCGTGATCGATGAAGCTCGAGGCGGCGGCGCGGACACCGGTATCGATTTCACCGGTCGTTCCTCCATCAGCGTCCGCAAGGACGAGACTTCATTCTCCAAGATGTCGAGGAAATCGGCACGGGTGACGAAGACCCCGCTCGAAACTTTCTTTTCAAAGATCCCGTCGGCCCATTGTTGCAATTGCGTTAGGTCTGCCCCGCCGGCCGACGACTTGTGATTTTCAGCGCCGACCAGCCGCTTGACGATCCGCTCGACATCATTCTTCTCCACCAAGACCTTCTTCATCTCGCTCCAGAAGGTTGGGTCGATATCCAGCCCGCCTTGCAACGATCTTCTGACGGGCATGGAGTGTGGCAAGATGTTCTCCAGGACAGTGCGCAGGCGTCCATCGTCCAGAGCGTCCCGGACACCCTGTTCGACCTGTCCCAATCTCTCCTTCAGAAGTCTTACTTCTCTGTCCACCGAATCAATGTTTCCAATCACGCCTTGCATTGACGCAAGGCTTTTTTCCTGCCCACCCACTCGACCAACGAGATCCCCCATCTCTGCCTTGATAGTTTCGACCGATTCTTTCAGGTTCTGCACGCCCCTTGCTCCATCCCCCCTCACAGCTTCTATTCGCTTTCGTTCCTTGCTCACGTTCTCCTCCAAATCGTCCATCTTGCTTTGAATCACCTGCGTATTCCGTCGTCCTTCTTCACTAGCCTCCGAATTGACCTTGGACGCGATAGACAATACTGAGAGAGCATGTTCGAGCGAGGTGAGACGGGCAACCAGCTCATCCATTGATGACGGGGGAACAGTTGGCGCCGTATATTGGGTGGAGCGCCATGGCCTGTCGAGCAGCTTCAGTGCCAACGAGAGAGCGAGCAGACCCCCCAACCACTTTAGCCAATCCTGCTTTGCTCTCCTGATGAGGGTCTTGCTCGATTTGACGACCGCTTTCAGAGGTCGAAGCAAGACCGCGGACGCCAAATGCGAGAACAGGTCGTACGCGAACGACAAGGATAGCGCGATCCCATGCAGAATATTGGTGATTACGGTCCGTAAGGAAGAAGGTTGGCGCCGTTTGTAGGATGTCGGCGGGGCAGGCGAGAGTCTCGGCGAGAAAGCACGAATGAATTGTGCTGGGGTGGTAGATCGGGCACGGCTGTTGGGTCGAGACGGGACCGGTAACTCCACGTATGGAGAGAGGCTTCGCGGTGGGTAGTCTTCTCTCGGTTCCTCCTCCTCGCTTTCGGCCATGTCGCCGCTTTTCCTGCCTTTTCGCTTTGGCCTAGGCTGCAGACCGAGTCCCATACCGAGATAGCCTTCCCCTTTCTCCTTTCGTTTCCCTCGGAGCTCCGAGCGGCCCTCCAGTCCACCACCTTTGACGATCCCCTCGCCTTCTCCCCCCGAATCCGAATCGTCCGACTCTTCTACCGGGCGATAGGGCAGCTCCTCTTTACGGACTTTACTCGTAGTGATCCTCGACTTGGCCTGGACGGCTTTGACATAGTCTTCTTCTTGTTGATAATCGTAGCTGTGCTCCACTGATCCATTCCCGTTCCCGGTCCCGTTCCCATCGCCGAACGAGGCAAACGAGTTGTACTCTCCCGAGCCATCCCCTTCTTCGTCCTTTCCTGGTCGAAGGAAGTAGCGGACAGGCGACAGAGCTCGGGCCGCCGAGGCGATCTGTTCAGCTGGCGATTGGGCACGCTTCTGCGCTTGGGGTCTAGCCGACGAGGTAGACGGGCGTGAGTGTGTCGATGTCGGTGTCGGGAGAGAGTGGCCGTTGCGAGCGGCATGGAAGGCTGCAGCCACACTGCTATCCTTTGTCAGCCTATGCAGAGTAGATGAGTAGCAGGGGACCACAGACTTGACGCTGGTGTCGTTCAATGACAGGTTCGCAGACGTCTTCAAGCCTTTCGACGTGGGCACCTTGAATGACCTATAGCATCACATCAGCCCACATCCTCGCCACGGCCCTTCCTTTTCTGATCCTCTACAGCAACAACCTCCCGTCGTGTATCTCGCTTGCCAAGCTCTTATCTTGTGATGGCACTCACCGACTATCCATGCTCTCCCCGTCCCATTCCTCCTCATCGCCCTTCTTGATACTCCTTGTGCTCCGCGTGCTTCGCGCAGGAGAAGGAGCTGTCAGCCTCCCGTTCCCAACAGACCTCGCTGGCGAAGCCGCGACCTGTGACTTGCGTGGAGGCATCGTACCGCCCGTCGTCAAGTTGCCAGGCAGAGTATTGATTGGCAACGGATCGACAGAGAGGAAGACAAGGGTATGAGGGGAACGTCGATGTTGACGCGGAGGTAGTTGGTTGTTATTGTCTGGCGTTTTCCTCTTTTGGGTTGATTTCTTTCGAAACTCTGCTCTGCGGATGGTCAATCGCTCGGCGGGACTGCTTGACTTGTTACTTAATAAAGCCCAACGGTTTAGTATGCAATCGCACAAAAGCATGCAAGAAGCGTTGACTGATGGACGGAGATCGCTCGGACCCATCCTCAGGGAAAATGGTGTGCAGCCAAACGTGTTTCAACTCGTAGCAGACCTCATGACCGAACCCCCGTCAACCCATGCAGGTGTATTTCATGATATACATCCTCCAATCTACCGACAAACTCCACAAAGTGTCCCCCCAGACCAGAATACCAGAATGCGGAGAACTCCCACGAGTCGTTTATCGGTAAGACTGCGGCATCCATCAGTTTCTGCGACCCAATACCCAGCATCGCAGCGCATAAACACACCTTCTGTCGCCTGGCTCTGGCTCCACGTCCACCGAACTTCTTGGGTTCCATTCGTCGGGGGTCGGCAACAAGGAGGGTTCGGTCGTAAGCAATGAGGGTCTTCTTCAGGTCGATGGCGGACGAGGCGTCTTCGTTTTTGGCGTAGAAACTACACGATGTCAGACGCTGCCACGGCAAATACTCGTCGTTGTACTCACGCAACGACACCCTTGGCGATGGCTTGTCGAAGAGCGTAGATTTGCGAAACGTGACCACCACCCTTGACTCGGAGTCGAATGTCGAGGTTGGCGAGCTTCTCGGGACCGAGGACGAGGATGGGCTCGTAGACCTTGTATCGTAGGAGGGCACTGTGGGATGGCAGCGATGGATGATGAAGAAGAGGAAGAAACGCATGATCAGCGGGTTGACCACGATATACCGGCCGCCTTCTCAAACGCAATCCGGCCTCCAACCCATAGTCCATCCTCTCGTTCACGTCCCTCTTCTCCCTCTCCGTCTCCCTCCACATATCCTCCCATGGCTGCGGTTTCCGTCCCTCCCCGCTCCCTCCACCATTCCACCACCACCCAATCCTGATTCATGCAAACCAGACCGGTTGACTTACGGTTCAACCAAGGAGATGGGCGACCCGTTAAGTCTAACGAGACCACGTCCGGGGGTAACGTGGGCAACAGCAGTCGCGGTCTATCGCACATCAGTCCCGTGTCCTCCTCTAACCCTTCGTCCGCTCTCCAACACACCTTCTTCTTGCCGAAGCACTGGACGGCGGACATTTTCTGTATGATTGAGGGGTCGAGTATTGAGAGAAGCAGAGAGGAGGAGCGACTCTCCGTCAGCGCCTGTGTGGTGTGGATCCGAGGGCGAGTGACTTACGATCTTGAGGTTACGGAAAGCTTCGAGGTCGACCTTTGGAGATTCAGACGTCGTCGCTGCACAGAACACAAATCCCGCTCGGAGATATGGGATGGCGGAACTGAGGCAAGAGTCTGGAGACGATAACGGAAGTATTCCTTATGTCCGACACGCGCGGTTGGAAGGTCTTCCTAGATCCCGTCGGGTTCCCCTTTGGTGCATGTCAAGGGCGATCACAGTGAGCATCAACCCTCTCCTGGACTAATAACCTGAAACAGTACTGCAAGGACTTGGAAGGAATGAGAAGACGAAAGTTTCATTGCACTAGTCGAAGGCCACGTCGGATACGGAACGAAGAACCCTCTTTTACCACTCGCTTGCCGAAGCGCACCATCTGCCCTCGAGACTGGTGTTTCGGCGGTCTGTTGAGAGCCCTGCGGATGAAGATGAGTCCATTTTGTTGAAAAGATGATGGGGAAGGGAATTTTCGGTGGGCCAAATACGACACATCGAAGGGAATTTAACAGACATCACAAGCGAGGGCTTGACCGCCGTCTCCGCCGATGGCGTCCCCGGAGGATGAGTCACCTATATGTACTGTCAATATTGCGGGAGAAGTGTCAAGTTGAACGGGGATTCACCTCCGTCACCGGCGTTACCGGAGGCAATGTTGGCAGCGTTCAGGCCGTTGAGCGCTCCAGGACCGCCGACAAAGCCAAAGGCATCAGTCGTGGGGTCGGAGGTGTATTGGCCGCTTAGGTAGCTGTCAGCTAAGGAGAATGGAAGCCCATCGATACCTACATGGAACCGCCGTTGGTGATTCCACCTACACCGGAATAAGCACTACCTCCTCCGCCGCCAGAGTACTCGGGGACACCGTTATTGTCGGTGATACTACAAGACTCCCATCAGTCCCGAAAGTAATCGCAGTCTAACGGGACAAACGCAGTAGCGCCATTGCCGCCGTAAGCGGTTCCCGAGGTTGCTTTCCCACCGTCCCCGGCGTTACCCGAAGCAACGCCCAAGGCCTGCGCGGTCCCGCCGAGTCCGCCGGCAGGGGACGTCTCGGTGGTCGAACCACCTATGGCTTGTCCTCCAGCACCGGTGTAGGCCGATCCACCGTCCAGGTTCTGGGGAAGAGGCGCGGCGGCGACAGAGACAGCGGAAGCAAAGATGACGGAGAGGGCCGCAAGAGTGAATCGCATCGTGATCGTGTAGTGTTCTCGTGAGGAGAGTCGGGTAGAGACAGTGGTGAGCGTTGAAGCAAGGGTGATTTGAGCGGATGGGGTTTTTCTTGTCAAAAGAAGCGAAATGAATAAAAAGTTGAGGGCTGAGAAGTTGTAAGAGGTGCCGTGGCGAGCAGACGAAAGTAAAACAGAAGTGAAGGAAGTGGAAAGTAGTGCAATGATATGTGGGACGAAGGACGAATAGACGACAGGGTAAAGCTGTTATATAAGGCTAGGATCGGACCGCTTGTATTTGCCGGAACATCCACCTGGGCTGGTATTTCGATCGCGACCGGGTTTGTCAACAACGCCAGAGAGTGGATTGCTGGGCCATCATTGGTATCGGAGGCAGGCAGGTTAGAGTAGGCAGCCGGCTGTCCCCTATCGACCCCAAACGATACGTGTCTTGGCTATGCAGGGAAAGCAACACACACATGCATCGCCACTCGCCACGAGCATCTGGAAAGGCGGAAGCAGATTGACGGTCTTTATGTAAACACCGTACTGTGGCACCCGAAAGTCTGGCGTTCCAGCGACGAGATGACCTTCGAGCTTGTCTCTCCATAAATCATTACCTCGAACATACCGACGTCTCACTGACCATGAAGGCTGCCGCTCGTCTTCTTCCCACTCTATCTCAGGTGAGTACTTGTTGGTAAAATGTGTCCTACGACGCTGACCATTCCCTCACCTGCAGTCGCTCCGTCCAACATTCTCCCGACCGATAGCCATCGCCGGACCGTCAAAGCTTCCCCGCCCTCGATTCGCGACCACCCTACTGCCCTCCGTCGGACTCGAAGAAGAACGCGTTGAGCTGCCGTCGAATGTCACCTTTGAGGGATTCGACGAGGAGGCCCAGGGACAGGTCGGACGAGGGTTGCAACTGAGTGCAAGTGAGCATTAGGGTGCTCGCTGGCCGGGTCGGAGTTGACGAGGCGTTAGCTCGATTACACCACACTCCCACTAGCCGATCAGATCCCATCATCCTCCCCATATCATCTCTTGCTTCGCCCACCCCAACCCTTGCAGCTCCATCAGTCAGTCGGCTCATGCGGTGATGCTCGGAAGCGAGCTAACAGTTTTTATAGAATCTCGCAATCTCGCTCCCGAGCGATGTCTTTGCTCAGCCCCTACGAAGGGATATCCTGCACCGATGTGTCGTGTGGTATCTTTCGATTCTGCGTCAGGTGAGTTCACCCATCGATTGGGTGATGAGGTAGAACAGCGGCTCATGGTGGATATTAGGGATCTCAATCGACCAAGACGAGGTCAACGGTTGCATACTCTGGCAGAAAGCTTCGACAGCAGAAAGGAACGGGTAAAGCTCGAGTAGGAGATGCTTCGTCTGGTATTCGTGAGTCCTCTCATGCTCCTCGCTTTCTGTGCACATAATAAACTGCTCCAGGACGCGGCGGTGCTCCCATCTTCGCACTGCATCCCCGTGATCACGCGCTTCTGCTCCCCCGTAAAATCCGAAATCTTGGACTCAAGATT
Source organism: Tremellales sp. Uapishka_1 (assembly GCA_035521475.1). Lineage (NCBI taxonomy): Eukaryota > Fungi > Basidiomycota > Tremellomycetes > Tremellales > Tremellales sp. Uapishka_1. The sequence goes on along the minus strand of JASZXS010000008.1, from coordinate 83,464 downwards.
GCGCTGTCTTCCAAGCTCTCTGCGGGATGCTTGCGAGTCGTTCAGGACCTGAACGAGGGCCAGTGGTCTGGAACGGCAGCTGCTCGACGAGCGTTGTGCGACGAGTTGACCGCTGTCGAGGGTACGGAAGAGCTCCAAGTCTTGAACCGATTCGGAAACGTCAACGACCTCAGCGTGCTGTTTTTGTACTCGCCAGACAAGGCCGAAAAGGACGTCGAGGAGTTTATGAGGGTCGTGCGCAATCTGCCGGGTGTCGAGGTCATGGCGACGGACGAGGTGGGCGTATGGGAGGTGTTGAAGTACAAATGGGTGGTCTTGGAGGGCGACGGCGTTGATGCGTTGGCGGGAGAGGCCGGGCTGGAGGAAGGATTAGTGGGTGAAGAGGGATCGGGGGCAGAGAGCCAAGTGATTGGGGAAGACGCCGGAGTCTTTGATACGGAGACAGAGATGGAGTCCCGACTGTGAGGAGAGATGCATCACTTCAAAGATGCATCACTTCAAAGATGCATCACTTCAGAGATGCATCACTTGATAGTTGTCGGGTCAGCACAGAGGTCTACGGTGCCAAAATGATATCGCGAAGATTCGGAGATCCGGGCCGGGAATTAGCGGCGCTGCACCCCACAAAGACGACATGCAACTGGCCATCAACACCGAAGACACCCCGCAGCCGTAGCAGATCTATCCACAGCAACAGACAGATCAGCAGCACCAACGGACGAAAGAAGCCCGATACTGCAAGTCGCTACAGCGTGCACTCGTGGCGACAATTCACCATCTTTTGACAGCGCCAACAGTCCATTGGGAAGAAGGAAAATACATGCTTCCATCGGGGTCAATCCATCCATAGCGTTACCGTATACCGATGGACTCCTATCCTTCCGGCTCGAGAAGGATGAGTCAAAGCGAGATGAGTCCGGATGGCGAGATGGACTACTCGCCTGAACACGGGGACGCAGACGACGGGAGGAAGAAGGGGGATGGCAAGGGGAAGAAGGTGGGGATCAACCGAGTCAATCGTGAGCAAATGGATAGCCTGTGTGAAGTGCGCTACAGACGCTGATAGTGAGTGGATGTTGCCTTTAGGTGCTTGCGTGAGTGGTTCTGGATGACCGGCATTCAGCGGGGCTGAGACTGACGCTTCGGGTAGAACAACTGCAGAAGAATGAAGATGCGTTGTGTGGGTGCCGAAGAGCCGCCGTGCAAGAGGTGCCGAAACGGCGCACTCGAGTGCGTGATGGAGAAACCTGGCAGGACCCTGGGAGGGAACGATCCGCCTGGGGAAGAGTGTGTTTGGCTTCTTTTCACTGGAGATGGCGGTGCGGGAAGCTGATATTCGGAGTGGATTTAGCCGTATACGTACGCTCGAGAACCAGGTCTCGTCCATCCAGAACACGCTGTCAGACCTGGTCACCACGCTGAGGGCGGGAATGGCGTCCTCCTTCCCCAATGGCGGTGGGGGCGCACCGATTACCTCGACCGACTACCGCACGGCGGCCATGAACCAAATCGCACCGCAACATGCGCTGCAGACCTCGGCTCACATCAGTCCATACGCTATCCCCACGCCCACACCTTTTGCGGATCCTATGAGACGGCAGCCGTCTCTGAATCTATACAATCCGTACGAAGGCTCGTCCAGCAATCTTGGGTACTCCTCCTCCAGAGACATGTTTGAGGCTCCGAAGAGACCGCCTCCGCCCCCGTCATATCCATGGGGAGCGGCGTCGAGCTTGGCCGTACCCCCGCGAGCCACCCAGCACATGTCGCTGCCGCCTTCGAGGGCGGGTTCGGAGGGTCCAGAGGACATCCTCGCTCCGGACGAGATCATCAATCCCTTGGGCGCCATGTCCAATATGGCTGGTCTGGTCGAAGCGGCAGTCGAGAGAGCGAGAGAAGAACAGGCCGCGAAAGTGTCTGGCAAACGACCGGAATCCAACAACCTTCGGGACGATTCGAGGGGTCCCGCCAAAAAGGCCAGATTCAGCGGGGGAAAGAGCGATCCCAGTATGCCAATGGTGGTCGAAACGCTGCAAGCCAAAAGTAGGGGCCAGCACAAGAAGATCATCACCCACGTCCATGCGTTCCCGGACGCCATCCACGAGGGCTACGTGTCAGAGGAAGAGGCCAGGGACCTGTTCTCCATGTGAGCATCGAGAATTATTGAGGGTTTGGATCGCTGATAGAAAAGAACAGTTTCTACACGGGCTCTTCGAATTTTATATCATGCTACGACAGAAATGTTGATACGTGGGAGTCGTTGAAGATCAGGTCGCCTTTCTCGATCTCTGCCATGATTATGGTTGGGGCAAGGGTTAGGGACGGAGGTGGTCAGTTCTGGTTCCTCGCCTGTTCACCAGAACACGTCGCTGACGAGACCGCTTGATGGCGTAGGACCCATGAGCGAGGTGCAGCGGCTCTGCAAAGAACATGTCCAGCGCATAGGTGAGGAGGCTGCCTTCGAAGCTATGTCGCCATCTGACACAACTATCAGCGGCAGACACGCTCTTTCGGGTCGTGACACGGATCGAAGCCATCCAAGCAATGAGTATGCGGTTCCCCTACTATGGTACTATCTTCGGTGACTGACATCCTGCGCAGTCGTCGTGTCTGCCTTCTCCGAGAACGGATGGCTGCCAGGAGGTAAGCTGAAGGTCTTAAGAGCCGTCCTTTGTGACAGAGGATATCTAGCTCACCTGAAGAGCAGGTCATGCGGTGCGAATGGCAATCGACATGGGGATCAACACGGCGTTCGACAGACTTCTCAAGTCAGGAATGGGCAAAGGCAAGACACCCGACGAGCTAGAAGAGGAAAGACCGCTGGTGGTTCATTCTCGCGTGTGGTTTTGCGTAGGTCCCGCTTTTCGACGTAGCAACTGGGAGTAGCTGACCCTTTGGATACAAGTTGTATTTGATGGAGCATCAGTCAGTCACATCCGCGGGCGGTAAGGAAGATTGCATTGCTAACATTACTGTCAGAATGGCATACGGAATGGGACGACCAGCGATTCTCAGGGAAGACAACGCTATCCAGAACTGCCGACGACTACTGGAACATCCTTTCTCAATCACATCCGACGCAAGACTCGTCTCCACGGTCGAATTGATGGCGTTGAGAGGCGAGTTATCCGTTATACAATGGAATGAGCGCAAGCTGATGGACCTCATCGAAGCTCCATTGCACATTGAGCTCACCGCATCTCCAGACGTTCCCTTGAGCAAGACCACAATGGCGATATTAAAAGAAGCGAACGTCAGTTTCGATAATTGGGAAAAGTATTGGGACAGAGTGTTGTGTGAGGTGCTCAGGGTGGTTTATGGTGGCGAGCTGACGCGGCCCGCAGCGGAGAGATTCGGCAAAGGTCGCGGCGACTTTTACAGAGAGTCCAGTGAGTTCCACTCGTCGTAAGGCGTTTGGTGGTCCTGATGATCGTGTTTTCAGTCGAGGTACAGAGACAGTACGCAGAGTGCGTATTCCCGTTCCAGTCTCGAGAGTGCGCTAATGGATACCACACAGACTCTTTGTCAACTCGCAACTGCTACGAGGGATCAGAGAACGGACGGATGTGATCAACATGCCTTCGGAGAAGAGGGATCTTGCGATCAGAGCGATGAGGAACGCGCAACATTGTCTGGACATCTGCCTGCGGGGAGAGAATGTAAGTGGTTGTGAAGCGTGTCAGGCACTGTATGGCTAATGTTCGATGCAGTATCGGAACGGTCTGCGATATGGTGAGCGAGAAAAGGCTGATGTCAAGCGGAGCTGACCACTTCGTCCTGCAGCTGTGCACTATACCCGTCAGTTCTGACGCCAGATACTACCGAAGGAAGTAGCTGATGCACACCCTAGATGTCTGTGCCGCATTTGCCGCGTCATTCTTGATCCGCATTGCGAGATTGTTCCCCAACGAGCTAAATCTAAAGAAGACGGCCAAAGACGTCGAAGAGCTTGCGAGTGTGCTGGCGAGTGGTAAGCTCATAGTCTTCGCAACCCGTTGCTCTAGCTGATGAAAGCGCTCCGCAGTCCCTGCTGGACGATATGCTCGATCTCTTCGACTCATCCTGCGACGGGCTCGCCGCGCCAAAGTCATCCCGGCGGCATCAGTGTTTTCGTCACCCAAAAAGGACTCCGCACCGCTTCCTGTGCTGAAGACGGAACCCTCCCGGCCGTTCTCACCTTCGCAGATGGTCAACCCTAGCTATCTCTCTGCGGGTGCGGGTGCAGCCTCGCATTCGCCCGCCTCACTGCTGTACAACGCCACCCAGATCATCAACGATTCCCCGCAATCCAACGAGTTACTCGAATTTGATTTCCTGTTTGCACAAGAAACGCTCGAACGAGCAGGACTTTCTCTGGAGGAAGGCGACCAATTACCACTGTGTGTTTTGTCCATGACGGTGCTCGTGCTAGCTGCTGAATACGGACGCAGATTCCTCGACGGTCAGTCCCTTGGCGCTTCGTTAGGTCAGACGGGAACCACAAACTTTGTGGGCATGGAGAATTACTTCTTGCCCATCGAGATCGACGACAAGCTGGCCAGTAGCTCGTCTCTATCTGGACAGAACCCGGCTCCGGGAAGTAACGAGTTTGGAGCAGGCGGCGATGTGTGGTGGTGAAGAGAAATCATGCATTAAAATAAAGTAGTAACAACAACCCTATTTCCTTCTCTTGTCTTCCTTCTTTCTCTCTTTCCGGATAGCAAGCAGTGTTTCCAGGAATCCTAATTCCTTGGGATTCGCGTTTTTGACAGCAACGGGGATGGGGAGGGGGATGGAAAAGGAAGACGTTCGGATCTGGGGGAAGGAGCATCAGCCGAGAAGTGTGGCGGTATTTAGCACTCCAGACTTACAGCGAGGAAGTGAATCTCAAGACTCAATTTCTTTGTTGGCGGCGATGGGAGAGATTTCCTTCTCCAAGCAGCCACTCGTCCTCGCAGCTTCATTGCGGCCGAGGCAGATTCGCATCCGGGACTGCATTGGTGATCCTGCAATGCGTCAACCAGGCGTTTCGAACGGGATTGGAGGTGTCGACTCACCTTGCCGCCGTGCAAAGCGTCTCGTGCATATTTCTTCTCCTCGAAGAAGAACGACATAAATTGCCTCTCGATCTCGTCGTTGTTGTGAGTCGCAAAATCCGCTGGCGTGACATAAGGGGCCTTGGCACCCAGCATGTGGTCCTGCGCCGCCCACCATGCTCTGACCCGCATTGCTTGCTGTTCGTCCGCCGTCATGGCGGGGAGGTCGTCCATGGGGTGGCCGCGGGCTTTGAGGTCACGGTACAGGTCGTCTTCGTATTTGATCTGGTACTCGACGGCGGTTCTGTACTTCTCCAAAATGGCCGGATCTTGAAGATGTCGGACACCGCTAAGTCGGACCATCTCGGTGTGGATATCCCAGGCGTACAGGTCGCGCATAAACCAGTTAGAGCCGGGTGATACGGGTCGGCGTGGCTTGTCGCGGAAACCATAAGGCTCGAAGACGGGTGGGTGGCAAACGACCTCGGTGTGCTCGACAGCGTCGAGGCTAGGCGCCAGGGAGGTCAAGGACGAGCACACCGGAGAGGCGCAGAGAAGAAGCGATGTCAGGGCATCCGGGGTGGTGGGGGTGATGGGCTCGGTGGTGGAAGGGTACGAGGAGAAGGAGCCCGCCTCTAATGGGTGGGTTGAAAGGGCGGTCAATATGGGGGACCCGTCGGAAGGCATTGCGTGCGAAGCAAAATGCTTTCAAGTAGTACTCAAGAGGGATCTAGAATATGATGTACATTGGTCGCAAGCTAGAGGCTATATGAGACGGGGAGGCGACATCTCTCGACTCGACGTTGCCACCAAATCAGGTGAGAAACCGGTCGAAATTGAAATATCGCGGCGATCGAGTCCGGCGCGTTCTTCCTCTGACTTTGCAAGGAATGAGGGCTTACAGGCGATGCCATCTCCATCTTCCTCGATCGCGATTCTCAGATCTGCAGAGAGTCTTGTCGTATGCCACTAGCCAGCTCTAACTAATATTGAGTCACTTCGTACCCAATTTTGCTTCCGCAGTCACAAAAGACGGCCACCACTCACCGAGTCCGTCTTCATGCCAACCCCGACGAGCATATGCTAGACCCGCATGGTCTCTTCATAGACCTACCCCCGCCCTCGAAAGAGCAGCTCGAGTTCTGGCTCGACGAAAATGGGATCCAGCGCCATCCCGCTCTCGAGATCTCGGTGATGGAGGACGGGGGAGGATGGAGAGTTCTCTCGCGGCGCGATATCTTCGTCGGCGAGCTGCGTGAGACCTGCATCTCGCGTCATCGAATTCGTTGCTGATCGAACTACAGTATGCCAAATACCGAAGACCTCGCTGTTGTCCACGCGGACCACGTCGTTGCCATCGCTGATGAGCTTGCCGGTCGGGTCAACGACGTCCCACTCGGTACTCTATCTCGCGCTGGTACTGCTCCACGAAATGCGGATGGGAGACCAGTCGACCTTCTATGGGTATCTCCAGAGTCTTCCTCGGGAGACTATCATGCTTCCTGTGCTCTGGGAATTGGCAGCGGAAGATGGCAGAGCCGGACGAGAATGGTTGAAGGGGACCGAGGCAGAGAGAGTTTTGCGGCAGAAGGATTCGGAAGGACTATCCCTTGTTTGTCTTCTTCTTCTCATCCGATTCACGCTACGTGGCTGGTGAGGGTATAGTTTCTGATGCCATACTGGTAGCATGACCTCCAAGCCTTCTACGGCGCTACTGCCCCGCATCTTCCACCCACACCCCGACATCCTCTTCCTTCCCCCTTCGCTGCCTTCGCCTATACATATTCCCTTGTCTCTACCCGTGCCTTCCTCATCGATCTCTACCATACCATCGCCCTTTGTCCCTTTGCCGACCTCTTCAACCATTCCTCCATACCGCATTCCTCCCTGCAATCCGACGACTTCGTCTGTCATCATTGCGGATCCCTCCGCGCCTGCACGCATGACCCAACGCCCGCTCGTTTATCACATCTTGCTCCCTGCGATCTACGGAGGATAGACCTCGAGATCGATAGCGTCGATATGCGGGTTGAGAGGCCGGTGGAGAAGGATTGCGAGGTGTTCAATTGTTACGGGGAAAATCTGGGCGACGGAAGATTATTGGTCGAGTGGGGATACATTGGGCAGGAGTTCACGGGAGAGCTTCATTTCGCCTTAGAAGAAAAAGGGGAGAGCCGCTTGATCGACTCCAGTGGTTCCACGAATGACCTGGACCACTCCGAAGAAAGTCTGATCCAATTGCCGGATCCAGACGACCTGGAAAAGGTTTCGTTGAACCAATCGGCGCAGATATCGCGGCACTTCTTTGCGATGTCGTATCGGTCCGCTCTCAGAACCGAGGAGAACGAAGCCAACCTCGTACAGTACATACGGTTGATGGAGGATACACAGAACTCGCTTCTCGAGGGTGTGCAGAGCGGCGCTTCTCCCCTCGAACGAGCCCGCCTCTTGGCTATTGCTCAGAACGTAAAAACAAAACTAGAGGAGCGCTTATCGTCAACATATCGACCGGAGCTCTCGCAGGAACAACTGTTTGAACTGAGAGGTGTGAGTCTGTCCCTCCTCAAGGGCCGCTCTGACTCGCCGCAGAATCTCCCTGATGCAGCCGTACTCTGCCATACAGCCGTGACCGTGGCTATCGACGAGTGGTCCTTACTGCGCGCTGCGATCGAGAAATGGCGAGACTTAATTGTTGGTTTAGGTGGATCCTAATATAGACATACTACTGCATAGTCGCCACCTCCGTTCATCCTGTACACAATGTACATATCGTATCACAGGAACCAATACACACAGCTACTTGCTACATAATTCGTCTCATCTCGATCCCCCGTCCATCAAGAAATCGAAACGCAAAAAGCCAGCTAATTGTCTTCGTATCTCGACTCCCATGGCTTCCCCCCTCGGACCGGTCCTTGGTAATAAGTGCTGTCTGACTTTAGTTTTTCCTCTTTCTTCTTACCGGGAGGAGCGCAAACCAACCTCAAGTCTCTCTTTCCGCTCATGCCAGCGGCTGCAGCCATGTTGATACTGGATTCTGTCAGTCGCTTTTCCAACACCAGGCGCCGTAAGAAAATACGTACTACCCGCCATTGACAATCTGCATCCCATTCCCAATATCCTGGGCTTTCCCCTTTCCTTTTCCAGCAGGTCCTTCCATCGGCCACGGCGCTCGACACCAGACACAAGTGACTGTGTCTCCTTTGTTGACCTGTATCACACCTATCAGCGAGACACAGGTGGATGACGCGATGAGAGAACGGACAGCAGTGGCTTTCCACATAGCAAAACATTCATTGTGCAGCGCTGCAGACGGATGGTCAGCCATGAAGCGGACGTATGTAGACGAGATGAGCCACTCACGCTTCCCACAGCCGGCGAGCGCTTCATCGTATATTAGTTTACCAGCACTTTGATCCGCTGCCGACATCTCTTCGTAGCACCTTTTAATGGTATATTGGTTAGTAAGCCCCACATGATTAAACAGTCGAACCGACATACACAGGACAATCCTCCCCGATAGAGTCAAGCTTCTTCTTTCCAGGACCGCTCTTCTCCTCCAGTTCGGCGATTTCCGCTTCAGCCGCTGGATCCGCTGCTCCAGTGGCTCTAAGATAATTGAGCCTAAGCTGATCGGAAACGCTAGTCGAAGCACAGGGGGTGACGGGGGCAGCGGCGAAGACCAGGTCGAGTTCCGAGGCCTATTTATCGGGTTAAGCCATTGATGGTGATCTCAAGCGGACTGTTGACGCACAAGGAGGTATTTTTGATACCAAATCGAGCTCGCTTCAGAAACCTTCAGCACCTTGAGACTGATGCGATGAGATTAGAATGGTCCTCCCCGGACTTGAAGCAAAATCCGGGTTTACTCACAAAACAAACATAATATGCTTGCATGGAACGTTGTGCTTGATACTACAGTCTGGACAGTCGCAATGCGGCATTCGACCGATAGTCACGGTCTGTATATTGAGCGAATTGACAATGAGCTCTGCAACCGATGAGCTGCAGTAGACATACGTAAACATTTCCCGTGGAGCCGAGCTGTGAGGTCTGTGAGTCAGCTTTAAAGCTCTCCTACAAGCACAGGTCGACTCACGACCTTGAAGATCTCAACTGCAGTGGGGTCGTTCTCCACCTTTTCGCGATCGACGAGGAACTATGAGGCGTTGTTGGGTCACTGGTTTTTGATGATCGTGACTAGACTGACCATTCGTTGAGTCATGACTCTCATCACTGTAGCAGGATCAGCACGAGTGATGAGTAAGGTGAGCAACCTACTTCTCTGGTATGTGTTCTGTGGACATCTACCGGGAAATTAGTCTTGGGCGTTGTGGTAGCCAGACCACGAACTTGGCTCTTACTCTACCGCACCAAGATAACATGAGCCCGATTACCCGGTCGAACCAGCGCCTTCGAAAAGCTCACCTGCCCATTCTAGTCTCTTGTCCTATTTTTGGGCCTGCGGAACTCGACGCAGATGCCGATGTCACCCTTTCGTTCGTTACAACGGGGAGCAAACTAGAGTAATCTTGATGGCAAAGACCCTCTCCCGGCTTGAGATCCACGGTGGAGCCGGGATCGACGGGCACTACCGGCTTTGCTTTAGCTCGAGAGGCCCTCTTCTTCTTCTCTGCGGGAGGTTTGACATCGCCAGTGGCAGTAGTAGCGGATTTGCGTGCTCGTTTCGGACGAGCAGAGGGTTGAGCTGTTGAAATGGGAACTGGCAGAGAAGAATCTGCAGCATGCGGGTAACTGGAGATAATAGCAAGAGGCGGTGTGACAGTGTTAATACTGTAGGTGTATTCCGGATGGGGATCATAGGCATTGCGCTCCGTCTGGTTGGACATCGTAGCTGGAGTGAAGTTGGGGGATGTGGCTTGCAAGAAGATTGGTCAGGTCGACTGTGACAAAAGAGCCAACAATCTGCTCACTCATGTTATGTTATGTGGTGGTAGTTCGTCTGGACCAAGACTATGCCTGCTCTATGGGGTAAACATGGAATAAAGCAACTGAAGGAGGAATGAAACCAAAAGGTGAGTGGACTCGGGTGGCAAATCAATTATCAGGTTGATGGGGCAGGCTTCAGGCTCATGTTACGGCCCCTTGCTCGTTTCAGCTCAATCTCCGTAGTGGGTGGGCCTTATCAAGTCATCCAGCGGCCGACAATGCACTCAAAAAATCTTGCTTCGCGTGTGCTCAACGACGACAAGCACTACTGCAATGGATCGGATTGGGCTGCAAAGCAGAGGGATGATATAGGAGACGATGCTCGGAGCCGAGGTGGAGTCTCTCGCACCGCTGCCTTGGCGGTTCTTTCCCACCTATATAATCTCTCTCCTCTCTTCTCTCTTCTTTCCTTTCTATATATTCTCATCAAGCTTATATCCTTCTCCAATCTCAAACGGGGCCTTCACATTTGCACCCAATCGTTTCCTGTTCCCTCGCACATACAAACAGGAGTAAGCAGATCCCATGGTGCGCAAATGTTGGGGTCTGCTTACCAAGCCCTCCGATACAGCTCTCGCAGCTATCACAGGACTACATAGCTGCATCAAGGTACGTTGTCCTCTCTGCCTTCGCCCTCTCGGTACGAAAGAGCGCCAACCATCATTGTACCAATAGATTGCACTGCAAACTATATCGAATGTCGTTTCATCCTGACGAGGACAGCAGATCCGTTGCCGTGCCTTCCTCTTCTCAAAGTAGCTCACCGTACCCTTTGCAACTTGCTCACGCGTACCACCAAGCAACAAGACACGGTCGAGACCCCGTCCCGGGCTTGAAGCAACCAGGACGACCCTTCCCAACCGGCGGTGGCGGTTCGGGGACTCACAAGCAACACATTGTCATGGGACCGAAGTACCAAGCTGGGAGAAAGATCCCGCATCAAGGGAAATCCAGACAGCCTTTCAAGAATTCTTCCTCGAGGAGCGCTCCCGTCATCGGACGAAGCATCAACGAAAATCTAGGCGCAGCTGACATGCTGAGGGCGATGATGGAAGATGAAGAAGACCACGAATGTTCAATTGCACCCTCAAGCATACCATCTTCGACTCAGTCTTCGCCTTCCCCCGCTGCGAACAGGCCCGACCTGCCCGCAGTCACGTTCCGCCGGGAGTTCGACCAACCTTCCCTCCATCTCCGCCCAATCTCGGATCGAGGAGTCGGTGATCAGACGGAGCTTTGGGCTGCCCAGTCTAGCCATCTTCTCATTGGGGAAGCTCATCCTTCACAGCCCAAAGTCGACTTATCGAAAGGGGACTCTACTGGAATCTCCGCTTCTTCTTCCCCCCTCGCAAAGGGAAGAAACTTGCCGATGATACCTTCCCAGCACCTCACCCTTCCGGGCGTGGGAGAAGGAAGGACAAAAAACGCGTATGGAAGAACCTTAGGCGGAGGTCAGGAAGTTGGTGCTGGTGTGATTGGCTCGTTCGAGGACTTCGACGATGGTGGCTGCGACCTTTCCATGCAGAGAGGAGCGACTATCAGCGAACCGCTGGAAGTCGATTACCACCCGGGCCTGTCCCCGTTGTCAAGCCGGCATCCCGCACGAATCTGGAACTCGAGGATCCACTCCTTCGCAGCTGACTTACAACCTATCATCCGATGGGAGTACGAGTACATTAAGGTGGAGAATGAGGGTAGGTTACTAAACGACGTGTGTCCCCATGCTAATCATCTATTTTCCTCATAGACCCGCAACAGATTGCCATTCTCACCTTGGCTCTGCCTCCTTCTCACCCGTGTATAGCTGAACATCAATACGCATTCGCCCTTCCCAAGAACCGATGGAATCCTCAATACATCAATGCGGTCAGGCTCCTAGGCGGCGCAAAGACGTGGCGAGGTGAAGCACGAAGTTTGAGGGTCAGCCAATCTCTCCTTATTCTTTTCCCGCTTGCTGATACAGCACGTCTCAGGTGGATGCTCAGAACGTCACACTGGCTATGGCGATGCAAGATAACGCGATGGAGTGGTTCACGGCTCCATTGATGCGGTCGGCCGGAGAGGTACAAGAGGGGGCACCCGAAAGCCCGAGAGCAAGACCCCGTATCGAGGAAACGCTTTCCACCCTACCAACCTTGGTATCACGACCTAGACTCACCGTGGAGCGACCAATCGAAGCGGCTAGATTGCCCAGTTGGCACCAAGCTGCTCGAAGTCCTCAGAGTACTGGAACTCACGAAATCGGGTCGAGCGTAAGATCTCATCACCAAGCAAGCGATTCAGAAAAGCAAGTCTTTGGCGAGAATGCCTGGGTCGACAACTCTCAGACCTCGAGCTCACCTGAGCTTGGTACAAACGGCCAACGATACGTCAAGACCAGACACTCCAAGGTCCAGCAGGGCTCATTGTCCCATCAGGATATGTACCATGTCCTGCCGGATCACGCGGAAAAACCCCTGCTCCGTGGCACTGATGAGGAGCTCAAGCACGCCATCCCCACTACTACTGTCTCACAACGCGAACCTATCAAGGCTGTTCTCAGCCCACGAACCTCCCCTGACCTTAATTCAAGATCCGCAACTGCTGGACGTCCACAAGTAGCTCGTCAATCTAGAAAGACTCCGTCTGCAGTACTCGTGGAGCGAATGCAGCACACAATCGGCGAATGTATCGCTGATCCGGTCACTTTTCACCGTGTTATGGATCGTGCCACTGGCAGTAAGTCGTGATGATCGCTATCGATACTGATGATGCAGGATACGGATGTAGCCTACGAGTGGGAACGAGAGACAACAATCAGCTGTACGAAACACCCATACCATTCACGAGCGCGACCCCGAGAGAGGCGCAAGATGCGGTCTGTCAGGTTGCCCTCGACATGGGAGTTGTTGGATTCATGGAATGGCTTGCGATTGACCTACAACCATTCGAAGAGAAAGAGGAAGAGATGTTCGCCTTCAGAGCTCCGAGTCCCGTCGGGAACAATGTCAAACAGGCGTATTTCCTGTGCAAGGATGTAGCGGGAGTCGAGCCTCAAATCGGATTCGGTCAGGATCGATGGACCGGACGTGAGTGAGCTCAACTACTCTGTCGTCGTCGACCCGGACTCATGCGTGCCACAGTTTACTCAGCAACAATGACCGTCCCTATAGACGGCTTCAATTACAAGTGCGAAGTACCCGCAAAGTTTGAACGAAAACCCGACGCGTTAGCGGAAGTGTGTCGCCGGGCATTACATACTGCCTTTTTCGAAGACGTGAACGATTACGCTCGAAGTGGATTCGCTACTCGAGAGTTAAGAGACCGTTCTTCATCACCCAATCTCCCCGACAACTCATTCGATGTTCCTCTGCAAAAACGAACCGCCTTCTCTCAGCGAGGGCAGCGAGGGAGAACCTCTAGCAAGCTTATTCAGAGAAAAACCGAGCTGTCTGACTATCAGGGCGCTTCCATGCCCTTTGGTGCTAAGAGAAAACAGAGATCGCCTTCCTTCTCTCGTCTAGATTGCGCGGATGTCAAACGTCAAAGGGGAGGTGTCTACAGGGGACTTGATTGGGTTGAGGAACTGTCAAGTGAAGTGGTGTCCGAACAAGACATCAGAGAGGACCTGCTCAAATGCTGCAATCAGGACTATGTCGCCTCCACCACCTTTCCCAGCCAAGATACCGATTAGATGAAGCAGAGAACCATGCTCAAGGCGCAGCCGGGTATTCAGTCGAAGTCATGATTGGAGATGAAAAGTGGTCTATGCGGTGAGTCTCCTTGCTATCTCTTTTGGAAATCACAAGTGTCTCATCTCTCCATACTTTCCAGCAGTCACCGCTCCGGCACCGCTGACGAGGCTAGACAGACCATGGCAAGAAAAGTGCTCGGGGATGAACGTTCTCCATTTCTCATAAATTGAGATGTCGGCCATCAGTCGCGAACGATGAAAGTATGCCGCAGTTCAGCATCTCAGTATATTTCAACCTGGCTATCATCAAGGATGCCTCCCTATGCCTTCCCTATGCATGTATACCATCCGTCAAGAGAGTTGGCGCCACCACGCCACCTGGGCTCGCTGTGCCTGAGCGGCAAACCGGAAACGTCACTTCGTCGCAGATACCAGTATCTGTAGAATCTATTTGCGCTGCTCTTCTCATTCCTATAGAAAGACAATACTGCAGTTGGAACTCGTATGGAGTAGTCTGGTAGCCAGACGACTAAGGGAACTGCCCCCTTCCCAACGCATCCGTAATGGACCCTACTGCCCCGCCAACACTGGATATTCCCACTCTCACCTCGACAGCATGGCAGACGCTCTCAACGATAAGCGACGGCATCCCGACGATATTCCAGAATGGGACCCAAGTTCTTCCCCTCCCAGATGTGGGTGATGGAGATGTTTATCAGGGCAGCTATGTACTGGTACGGGATATCTATCTGCTGCATGGATCGGAGAGCCTGACGGAGCCTAGAATACGTTTATCGGACTGATCCTCGTGCTGATCGCTTCGCTCCTCAACGCTTTCGGTCTGAACTTGACCAAGCTCGACCATCTGAGGAGTCAAAGTATACCCAAGAGGGAGCGCAAGAAGGTGTACATGCGGGGCATGTGGCTCGCGGGCATGGGTATTTATATGTCAGTCTTGTTTTATCAGTATGTGGAATGGCGCTCATCCAGCTCAGTGCTTCGCAAGTGTGTACGTCGAGTGGTCAGGACTGTTTATGCGAGTGCTCATGAGAGATGTCATTCATAGTCGGTTCGCCTCTGGCGCTGCGCTATTTGCGGCCCGACTGGGTCGCACCCCTTGGATCGTCCTCGCTGGTCTTCAACTTTCTCTTTGCGCGGTGGCTCGTGGGCACTCGTAGGTGTCTCCCCATTCGTTTTCGATGTTAGATGTATTGCTAAACCTCTTCAGCCGTGACCACGAGCGACGTCCGCGGAACGGCACTCATCGTCCTGGGCGTCATTCTTATCCTCATCTTTTCCTCCATCAACCACGGCCTCGACCAGACGCTGTCTGTCCATCGACTCGATACCCTCTGGACGCGCGGGTCCTGGCTAGGATGGTTCCCTCTCGTCTCGCTCTTCACCGCCCTCGCCTATCTCTTCTCGCATCTCCTCTCCTCCCTCCTCAAGTCCCGCGCATCCTTTTCGCCTCTTCCCTCCCCCACGCTGAACATGATGGCCCTGCGGCCCGAAAACCCGAGTGCGATCGTCAGCGCCTGGAAAGGACTGGTGATGCGATGGAAGGGCGTGGAAAAGCAACTGCTGCTTCAATTGGAAAAGACGTGTCAGCGCACGGATGACAGCCGCTTGGTCTGGCTGCAAGGTGTGGGGTGGGCTGTGGCTGGCGGGTCGTTGGCAGGACTCTGTCTGGTGTTCACTAAAGCTGTCGTCAAGATGTTCTCGCTGCCTGGACATCCGGTAAGCGTTACTATCATATCTTGCAACCTGATCTAATTCCTCCATAGCTTGTCCACGCTTCCGCCTTGTTGTCGCTTCTTTTGGTCGTCTTCACTGCCGTCCTCCAGATCGTATGCTTGAACAGGGCCCTGCAGTGCGCAGACACGGTAGTCATCGTCCCAGTATTTTATGCGGGCAAGTCTTGCACATTTCTTCTCTGCCGCGTCATGCTGACTCTTCGTTCGGAATACAGGCTACACGGTCCTAGGGTTAGTTACTCCTCAATTATACCGGGCCCAACTGAACTTTTCGGACAGCTTCATTAACTCGTTGATATTCTATAACGAGACAGGCCAGTACGCCCGATGGGTCCTTGGCGCCGTCTTTATCTCGATAGCAGTCCTGATCTCGGGAGTGGTGTGTTGTGCAACTATCCATCGGTGATGTCCAGCTAACCAAGTCATCCAGGTTCTGCTATCCCTGAAACCATCGTCCGAAACCGAAGGAGAGACCGTCAGCACGCAGCCCAATCCATCTATGAGATTACGCCCGCGACCTCGAGAGACCGGTGCGGCCTCTTCTGCAGAGGGGGTTGAAGAGGCCGCAGTTGGCGTAGGGGGGGAAGGGGAAGTCATGTGGGAAGTGGGCAGTTCGAGCGATGTCTCTGAGGGTGATAAGGAGGAGGACGAGGAGAAGCGCATAGGGGTTGGCGGGACGAGAGGCAGTATGGGAGAGCGGGGTGGGCTGTTGTTTGCCAATGGCGGAGAAGAGCACGACGAGGATCAGGAATCCGTTGTATCGCATGGCAAGGCCGTGGAAGAAGACGACTTTGGGGACTATGAAGAGGTCAAGAACGCCGATGATCTCAGGTGATATAGACAATGCACAATGTAGTTCTAGATACTATACAACCGTGATACTCTGGTGTCCAACTTATTCGACGTACTGAAAAAGACGGATTGGACGTCAGAATCGTTCGTTGTCGACACTGTGGGGACTCACCTTGCGCAAATCCAACGTCAAAGTTCGCGAGCTGTTCTCTTCCTGTTCCCTATACACCCCGACCAGCCCATCTGCATGCTCGTACAAGGTAGACTTGAGCGAGATGATCAGGAACTGGACATCCTTTTCGGCCTGCTCTCGCACGAAGCGAGCGAGTTTGGCCACGTTGGTCGGATCTAGCGCTGAGTCAACCTCGTCGAGAACGAAGAAGGGTGCCGGGTGGAAACTGGGTCGAGTCACCCGATCAGTCCACCGACATCACGCATATGTAGACGGCGTACCTGTGGATCGCGAACAGCAACGCCAACGCAGCCATTGTTTTTTCTCCTCCAGACAACTGTTCGATCTCCACGAATCGCTTTCCTGGCGGCATGGTATTGTATTTGACTCCACTCAGATACGGTTCCTGTCACGACGGTCAGCTATCGTTCACAAAGTGGGTCAAGAACCCACCTCGGCGTCTTCCAGCGAAAGAAAGGCGACTCCGCCCTGCGGGAAGGAAGACGACTTTGTGAGATCTTTGTAGATCTTGTCGATGCATGCCGACATGTGGTTGTACGCCTTGTTGAACAGATCGCATCTTTTGTCGATCCGTCAGCATTTAATTCTTGCCAGAAAGGATCATGTCACCTCTTCTTTTTCAAGTCCTGGAACTCGTCCTTGGCCCGCTTGGTTTCCTTCCTCGTTTGATCGGCTTCCTTCTCCGTCTCGTCCAAATTCTGCTGGATGTCCTTCAGACTACGCCAAACATACGTCAGCGACAGCTCCATGCTCTGGGTTGCCAAATAACTCACCGATCAATGGCCTTCATGTTGGGAACGACTCGTTCGACATCTGCCCTCAGTTTGGCTATTTGGGCTTCGAACTCCTTTCCGACGGCTTCGTCTCCGTTCTGAGCGGTCACACAATCAGCTTCAATGTTACCCAGCGATAGGGCACAGGACTCACTTCCTTATCATCATCCTCCAGATCTTCAAAGTCCACCTCGACACCGAAATCGTCCGTCTCTTTAGGTCGTTGGGTACCATCATCGTCCACGTCCATGGCTATGTCTCCATCTTCGTCTTTATCTTTGATTTTCTGTTTCAAAGCTGTCAGTAAAGCTCGGCCTCATCTCTGAGGAGTCATAGATCGTACCTCCTCAATGGGCACCTTGTCCAGAGAACCCTTCAGAAGCGGTAGATCGATTTCCTCTAACCTGCATTTCCTGTAGATCGCATGCCGGTCCGAAGCAGACTTTTCGATCTCGTCATTCCACCCTGCAATCTCCTTCAGAGCGCTGTCCAGCTCTCGTTGTTTTCGCCTAGCAGCATCTCGGGTTTCTTCAACTTTGCGAGTGGCTTCCTCGTAGGTAGTCTGGCTGTCGGACAACCTAGATTGGAGGGCCTTAATTTCATCTTGAGCCCCTCCGATCTCGGCCAGAAGGTCCTTTTGTGACTGGCGCAGCTTGTCCTCGTTCCGCTTCTCTTTGGCGACGGTGGATTCCAAAGAAGCCAATCTTTCCCGAGTGGTTGCCAGTTGAGACGACTCGAACTCGATTCTGTTTCCTTGTCAGCTTCAAAGGATATAGTCAATGAGTTACTCACTGATGCTTGATTCTAGCTTGCGACGAGGCAAAGGCTTCCATGGCTTCAGACTCCTCCTTGGCGATCTTCAACTGCACATCTTCATATTCTCGGATAGTGGCGACGTTGATTTTCTTGCAGAAAGCATCGAAGATCCCGCTATCGGCAGCGTCAATCGTGTCCAAAAGACCTTGAGCCTTTTCATCGGCAGACGCCACAGCTTTCAATTTCTGCCATTCGTCAACGGCCGGCTCTCGCACTTCGAGCAAAACTAGCTTACCTTTTCCTTATCAGGAGAGAATTTCTTTATTTCGCTTTCGACGTGCTTCAACTCTGCTCTCAGGCCATTCAATCTCAGTCTCGTTGCGTCCTGGAATGGTTAGCACCCAATGTAAAACCTTTAGAAAATCACATACCAGATCGTCTTTAGCGATAGTCGAGTCTGCGTCCAGTTTGGACAAAGATTCCAGGAGTCCATCATCGGCTTTATCCTTTGGTTTCGCTTTGCTGAGATCCTGCAGCTGTTGTAGATAGGTCTCCTTCAGTTTTCGAAGATCTTGTTTTAGTCATCAGCACTTGAGATAGACGACGACGAGCTCAGCACCTACTATCCACGTGTGTATCATCAAACTTGCGGCCGCCTCCCTCACCTTGACCACCAGTGATCAGACCGCTCCTATGGATGACAGTTCCGTCGAGCGTCACAGCTGTCAAGGGACTGGGTGAGCATGGTGATCCACCTAGACGTGTTCAAGACTGACCTTTCACTTCTTGCCCTTTCTCATAGCAGACGTATCGAGCATCATCCATAGTGTCACAGACCATCGAGCTACCACAAGCATGCTGCATGGCTCTCTCCACCGCTGGCGAGTACTCAATGCAGTCGATAGCCAATCTAGTACCTCTGGCAAAGTTTCGCAGTCTCTCTGGAACGGGTTTGACTTGAATAGTGTCGAGCGGGATGAAAGTCGCCTGACCGGCCCGTTGATTCCTCATATACTGATGACAGTGGGTAAGCTGGGTGCCAAGAGCAATAGATCGGAAGGCATACCTCGATACAGTCAATAGCGGTCTTCTCGTGCTCGACGACCACGGCATCAATATTTCGACCCAAGACGGTCATCACAGCGGCATCGTACTTCCTCGCAACTGGCTTGCAGAGGTCAACCACTCTTCCGTGGACACCTTACAGAATGATCAGTTCGACAGCTGTTGCCTTTCGATGTGAGACGCAGTTACCAGGAAAGACTCGCTTTAGACTCGCCAGGGCTTCCTTCAGTCTCGCCTCTCGTTCGGTTTCCCTCTTGTCGACGCCGGCTTGTAAGAGTTGGTGGTACGTCTCCTGCAATCGTTCGTTGAGAATTGTTTCGGCCTGGCTAATCCGAACTCGTTCTGCCTGCGCTTGGTCAAGCTTCCCCTTAATTCTCTCTCTCTCCTCGTTCATGTCCTTCACTTTGGTAGCCATCTATAGTCTTGGTTGTCAATAACAGCGCAGAGCTATCGCGAGGCGATGCTCACCGCCTCTTCTCTACCTCGCAGTATCTCAACCTCTCCTGAAAGTTTGCTTTCTTGTCTTTCGGCCTGTTGCAATTTATCCTCCACAGATGCCAAGCCATCTCGTAGAGTCTTTTGCTCTCGACGTAGAGTCACGAGCTGCTGTCTCTCCTGAACAGCAAGAGCATTCGCGGCTGAACGGCTGTTCATACTATCAGTAGTATTTCTGTAATTTCGACAATGACATACAGCCGAGTGTACTCGTCCAGATCAGCCTTGGACAAGGCTTTACCAGCCAGCTGGCTCTTCTTTCTTTGTTTCTCTGGCATGCGATGCTCAGCATCTGGGGTACAGATGGTGTCTCGCTCATTCACTCACCAGCCGCCTCATTCATTCTCTGCTGGATGTCTTCTGCTCCCTCTCTCAATGCTGCCAAACTGCCAGACTGCCTTTCTTCATCCTTTCTGACCCTCTCCGATAAAGCTTTGGCATTTTCTGCCTTCTTCACTGAATGCGCGATCTGCGCTTCAAGCGTGACTTGCTCGGGTTTCTGTTTCCTCATCAGCGGCAAGACCAGCACGAAGAGTGATATTACCTTGTCCTCGAGACTCTTTTCCGCCTTCTTGAGCTCGGCTTCTCGTTTCCTCAGGGACAATTGAGCTTTGGCTTGACTTTTCTTGGCCTCCTTCAGCTTGGTGTCTCGTTTGGTCTATTTATATCGTTATTGAGGGGTAAACGGGATGATGGCAATGACACCCACGACCGATGTGCGAAGTTGGGTGAGATTTGCATTTGCCTCCTCCACGCTTTGGGTTGATCTGTTGATCTGCTCCGCGAGATGAAAGAGTCTCCAAAGGAAGTGACGTTGAACCATCGCATCCTGTTTCGCAGAACGTCAGACAGTATCACTTGTGGAGTTCGTCAACCTGCCTTCTGATTTTTCAACTCCTCCCACTGCCGAATCTCGTCTCTCTGCTCCTTGAAGTGCTTGGCTTCCGTCATCATTTCTCGCTTTTTCGTATAATTCGATGTCGAGGCCTCGGTCGCCTTCTCTTGAGCTTCCTTGGCTTTGATATAAGCGGGAGCGAGATCGAGAGAGCTATGACGAACATCAGTCACGTTCATCCGAGAGAAACTATCGGCTTGCCCGCTGATCTGATCGATAAGTTTCGCCAGAGCTTTACTGTCTTGGGACGCCACGCCTTCCACGTCTCCTTGGAAGACTAGAAAGTTTTTCGCTTTGACGAGGATGTTGAATTTCTCGAGCTGCTGATTGTAAATCGTCCATGCCACGGCTTTATTATTGAGGTAATATGTCGAGGCTCCAGTCATGGCGATACTGATAACCCGTCAACAACCACCAACTCGTCGGGACCCACCTTCTCTTGAAGCTCCACTCCTTTCCATCATCATCCTCGTAGACAGCCATGACCCAAGCCGTCCTCGCGTCATTCTGCGTATCTTGAGTTTGGGTCTGTGTTTCCTCCATGTCCACATCTGTTCCCAAATCCTCCATTCCTTCTTTGGCTTTCCTTCCTCGATACACCAGATCCTTGAGTTGTGTACTTCGTAGTTGGGCGGATTTCACCCCCAGCACAAAGGATATCGCGTCCATCAGATTGGATTTACCGGATCCATTTGGGCCGATGATGCAGGTGAACGGAGTATCTCCAAACGAAATGACCTAGGGAGGTGAGCCCGTGGAACACTGCTACCAGGATGACTCACCTGCGTCCCTCTGTACGACTTAAAATTGCACAGCTCCAAACGACGTAGAGGCATCTTGGTTGCAATATTATCGATGACGACTGGCTACCCAAAAGATCAGTCTGCAATGTTGAAACGCGTCAGGTTGACGCGACTGAAGGTCGGAGGTCGGGCATTTGCTTCCGGTGCGCCTACTGCGTCATCATAGTCCAGAGGCCTAACTCTGCTTCCGTCGTCGGCGGAAAAGGGAAACGTGAGCGGATGACCGGGAAGGCTACATCTACAAAGTCAATCCCTACCGCCGCAAAGGTCATTCACATTGACACCAACTCACTACTCGAGCTCGTACACGCATCAGTGCACCGCGCGCGCTTCCTTTGTAAATAGTCCGACAACCCTTCCCCTATCTACCGCTTCCTTTGACTACATCTGGGACTCAACACTGTCACTTCAGTCTACGTCATGGGTCTCCCGGAAATCCTCTCAACCTTCGAGCCGTCTTTCCTTCTCAAGGATGAAAAGCTGAAGGATATCGTCAAGCACTTCAGGGGAGAGATGGAGGGCGGTCTAGCGGCGTACGGGAAAGACGTAGCGATGGTTCCGAGTTTCGTGACGGGTGTTCCAGATGGTTCCGAAGAGGGGTTCGTCGAGCGGCTAAGAGACCAATAGGGCAGTGGACTGATCTTCAGAGATTGCTTAGGACGTTTCTGGCACTGGATCTGGGCGGAACCAACCTGTGAGCGCTTTTCAGAGGAATATACCATAGTCCAGGAAAAAGGCTGATTCCGCCCGCAGACGAGTTTGCGAAGTGACTCTTTTCGGTGAAAACAAGTTTGAGATCAAGCAACAAAAGTACAAGGTGTCTGAGGAGCTCAAGAATGGCCAAGCGAGGGTTCTCTTCGGTAAGACATCTCTCTTTTACGGTCGGTAATCAACGCCAATCTCATCACCGGTCATAGATTACATTGCCGACTCTGTCGACGGTTTCCTTACCGATATCGGATCCAACATTGGAACCAACGAGCCGATGCATCTCGGATTCACCTTTTCGTGCGTTCTATCCTTTTTACCGTTCACTTGTGGGCGGCCTGACAGTGATGGCCAGATTCCCAGTCGAACAGACCGCCATCGACGCCGGTAAACTCTTGACCTGGACCAAGGGATTCGCCGCGAAAAACGCCATTGGTCACGACGTTGTTAGGCTGCTGCAAGATGCTTTTGACCGTAAACACATTCACGTCAGGTGCTCGGCTCTCGTCAATGACGTAGGTCAATGTGCACTAGGAACAAACTAATCTGTTAGACCGTCGGCACGCTCTTGTCTCGATCCTATCAAAATGGACCCGCTCTCATCGGAGCTATCTTCGGAACCGGAACTAACGGCGCCTACATTGACAAGACGAGAACAATCTCGAAGCTTGGGGAAGAGACCATTGCGGCAGCCGAGGCCGGAGGAAGGCATGCTGGGGAGTACATGGTGGTCAATACGGAATGGGGAGCGTTCGACAATGAGGTTAGTGATGTGATCTGCATTCTTGTTGGCTCTGATATCGCTCCTAGAGACACTGCTTGCCCATCTCGATGTTCGATAACAAGCTGGATCGAGAGAGCATCAACCCGTACGTCGTCGGGGGTGGACTAAGAAACGAAGCTGATTACCGGAAATAGACGGAAGCAAGCCTTCGAAAAATTGGTATCGGGGATGTGTAAGTATGATACCTTGGTTCTGCGATTGCCAACTGAGTATACCATCTTGCAGATCTGGGAGAAATCACTCGAAACATCATCTTGCATCTCATCGATCTTTCTATCCTCTTTTCAGGTTACTCGTCGCCAATCATTAATACACATTACGGCTACGATACGGCTTTCGTATCTCATGTCGAGGGTGCCAAGGACGACGCCGAGGTCAAGCGGATCGTCATAAGCGATCTAGGCATGGCCAAGGAGCATGTCACGGATGAGGATCTCGCGATAGTTCGATGGGTCTGCTCAATGGTCGCCAAGCGGGCTGCTGCTCTGGCTGCTTGTGCCATCGCCGCGGTGGTCTTGCACACTGGAAGCGATAAGAATCCTGAGGGTACGGACGTCGGTGTCGATGGAAGGTGAGTTGAGCAGCAATGGCGATACGGATGGAGATGCTGATGACAGTTGGTAGTGTGGCGGAATTCTTGCCTCATTTCTCAGAGAGGGTGACGGAAACGCTCGTCAGCATATTAGGAAAGGAGATGGCGTCGAAAATCAAGATCGGATTAGCGAGGGATGGAAGTGGCGTGGGAGGTATGTTGCGACTAACTCGGAAAGAGAAAGACTGATCGGAAAATCTAGCTGCTTTGACGGCATTGCAAGCGAAGAAGGCAATGGATAAGAGAGGGGACGGCGCGAACACGAAGGTCGCGCCGGGTGGCAACACCATTTAGGATACTATATCATATGAGCAAATGAACTTAGAGTGAAGCAACCTGCATGTTGGACAGAATAGACGAGAGACACGAGGTAGACTACTCCGCAAGCGCACTAAAGGCTGAGAGACGGCCGTATTTGTCCGTCGGATAGGTCGGATAGGATCACAATGGTCTGAAAGGGAAACAATTCTGCTTCACCATTATGAGCGCTGACTAAGGGTGTATGAGCTGCGGAGGATTGTTGAGATTCCAATCAGTTGGCGTCAGAGAACGACGAGACCGATGCCACGGACCGGTCGCTTCTGATTCTCGTCTACTTTTGTGGCCGTTGGACCCTCCGTCGCCAAGGGCATCTGAAAAATCCCCAAATGACTGCAATCATCTTTCATACGCTTGTTTGGTGGGGATCACGAAGAATGGCCAAATATGTCGGATCATGGAAGACAACACTGTCAAGTTGCCACCCAATCTACACCGCCGCCAGGTGGCTGATACCCCTCCCCCAAGGGTGAGCGCATCTGTTCCCACACTTCCGCACTACCGCTGTTTTCATTCACCTGACACATTCCATCTTTCGATCGCTTCACCACCGCGCCTCTCCGCCTCCCCTGTCGCCCTCGGCCGGTCGTGCGCGGACTCGCCGATCTCCGATTTTAATCTCAACTAGCCTCGCCCGTCGCCATCGACCCTCGACCAGCCGCCTTTGCCACCTAGATTCGACTCGACTCGGTGGGAGATGCGCCTTATATGCCTCGCCCTTGGGCGTCTCCTCTCTCTCTTTCTCTTACTGCAATCACTTACTCAGCAGTTCTTCTCAACTCAGTTCAGAATTCAGGCTTCTGTCCTGACTCCAGCTCCCTCGTCGACTTCCATCCTACAAGTGAGTCTTCTCGACTCCTACTCTGCGGAGCAAGAAGCTTGCCGTCATCGTCCGTATCGTCCAGGCGGTCGAGCCACCATGTACTATCCAACCCCTCCGTACCCATACTCGCCGCCGTCCTACGACCTTGGCGACAATCCCGTTTACATGGAACGAACGACCCGCTCTAGCGGCCACGCTCGTCTTCCAACCCCGCCGTCCGACAAGTCCTACAGAAACAAACCGCTGCCTCCTTTGCCAACCAACTGCCGACCCCTGCCGGCCCTTCCACAGATCAAGCCCAGCGTCCACCGACCGTTGCCGCCACCTCCGATGCCGAAACTGCTCTTGCCGGCTTTTGGTAGTGCAGACGAAGCTGAGAGCGCTGCAATCGCTTTCAAACGGTCGATCTCCCTGCCGAACTTGTACTCCGTCAAGTGCTTCCCGACGATCATCCGGCGTGCACGATCCCTCGTCAACGCACGAGCCACCATCCGACACGAGTACGTTGTGGGACGGCTCGAGTCGCCAGAGCGCATGTGGTTCGAGGAGGCTGTGCCGGATCACCGAGAAGAGAGTGCCACGGTCGTCGAGATGGACAGTCGAGGGCGAGAGATCGTTGTTGCGCCGGCTGAGGCCGAGGAACAGGCCACTCCGGAAGTAAGCTCTGCCCCTAGTGGTAAAGTTATATCTGCTGACCTGACTTTAGTCTAGCATGTCACTATACACGACGGCTCGGTCTTCGTGGGATGTCTCGGCTACATCGCTCCAATACGCGGGACCGGCAATCCCAGCATACCCCATCACTGGATCATCTTGGAACGTCTGGCCTCCCTCGCCAGAGAACGAGGAGCCGGAAGTTAGCCCTCCATCTGGAGTGTCAGCCTACACCACCGCTCGGTCCTCGTGGGATGTCCCGGCCTCGTCGCTCCACGACGAGGGAGCCGAAGCTACACCCACCTCTGCAATGTCGGTCTACGACACCGCTCAGTCCTCCGGGGATGTCCCGTCCCCCTCGCTCCGCAACCTGGACCCGGAGATAACCAATGCCCTATATCAGTCCATCGAGTCCATGCTCGATACCGACCTTTCCGAGTCGCCCGTCCTCTCGCCCGAAAGACCCGAAGTCGACCGCCCCAACACTGGAAGAAGACTCGCAATTTTGGCTCCGCTCTTTGCTACCGATGATACTCCCGAGGAAATGACGCTCGTCGAATTCCTCATACGAAATCGATTGAGCCTTGTACACCGAGAGGTTCTCACCGTGGTGGACGGGCAATGCTAGATATGACGTCATTTTGAACTCGGTGCGGTCCAACATACCTAGCGCCATGACTGTACCCTATGTTTGATGGCTACTGTGTCTGCAGAGATCGCTTCCCTCTAGTCTTCATACCCGATTTTACTTGATCATCGAATGCATTGCGTGTCTGATGGTCGAAAGGCAGCAAGTATTCTGTATGGCAGGGGCGGGAAAAAAGTGAATTTCGCCAGGATCGATGGGAGCGGCTACATATACGTTTGACGGACAATCAGAATATGCAGCTGCTATCTCCTAGCTGTATCATTCTGCGCTACGACCTATATCTGAGCTCATGGCTGTTACAGTAACCGAATTTGCCACTACACAGATTTTGCCACCACACTGCCACTGCACTGTTACACAGCATTTGCTATTGCCTTTCCTCGACGGATGAAATGGTAGCTACGTTCCTACGAGCGTACATGCATCCGGGACTTTGGCAGGGCATGCTGTAGAGCAGGGAAACTCATGACCGGGACGACAAACCAGTGTTCAGCTGGCTTTGCGTACTCGCTACGAGCTGGGACGATCAGTGACGGTGCATATCGAACTCAGTTACCGTGAATGCAACTATAATATGTAATCGTGTATACGATACGAAACTATGCCCAATGGCCACACCTGGTAGCAGTAGCCTGCACTAAGAGACAAACTCAATTGCACTCAACGTCCGAACTCATGCAAGTCGGGGGATATCCGGTGTGACCTTTGAGGCCTCGGAGCCGCGATATCTTGGTAAGACACCCGTCTGTGTTCTGTTGGCCACTCGGGTCTTCCAGAGCTCCGAGATGGCTGAGAGTCGTCATACGGCTGAGGGTAGGCAGGTGGCATGGTTGTCCTTCGTTGAGCCCGGAGATCGACCAGAGGTGGCGCCAAAGGTGGCGGTGGAGAATGACTGTTCAAAACTTCGCGTCCGTTCAGCCTAGCCATGCGAGCCGGGAGGTCAGAGACGGATCGCAAGCAGAAAAAGGGACATACATCCGATCGTAGTCCATACTGCAGAGCGCACAGCCCCTGACGTACCCCGAGATATGACTTCGGTGGACTTCGTACGCGTTGTGCCGTTCCATGTCGGCTGCGATCTGAGAGACGGATCGCTTCACTCCGGGTATGGCGATCGAGCTAGCGCGACTCGAGTGAGACGGTCGGGTCTGGCGGAGGTCAGGGGAGTTCAGCCATGTGGTATGGCCTACAACCTACCACCATGGACGATATGGACGCCTGCTGTGGGTCCTGGTGGAAGGTCTGGGGAGAATGGTGGTGATCGCGGTAGGATGGATGGTGGTGATCGCCGTAGGATGAGTGGGACTGAGTTGGCGCTGGTCTCGGACTCCATGCCTGAGTCTCGTGGCGCGAGTGCGAGCTGGTCGGCGACCATTTGGCGGACGTATCTTCTCGGAAAGACGAGTCGGAGGTGAAGCTAACCCTCGCCTTTTGTCCTTGGAAGAGCTGAGGTCGCAGAGGATGTCTTGGGGATGAACATCAGTCAGAGATACCAAACACAATTTTGGGTAACCTACCTCGTTGCCGCCTCGGGTGGTTTGGCTTGTTCAATACGACCGTCTAGCCGAGCACTAGGCTGCTCCACCTGAAGCTCGGCTTTCTCTGCAGAGATGAGAGGTGACTCCTCGAAAGATTTGGTTGCAGCCACTATCGGGCTGATCTTCGAGGACGAAAGAGCGCTCGCTTGCTCGGGAGTGTAAGCAACAGTCGTGTCCACAGTGCTGCCGGTCTGGATCTGAGTTTGCGGTAAGTTTGAAAACGTTTCTCGTTCAGGAGCTGCGCGATCGCGACGGACTGGGCCGTTCTTCAAGTCGTTCCACATCCCCTCGCCTACGACGTCACGCTCTCCCAACGCAACTCGGGCTTTCTGCAAGCGTAGCTCCTCCCTTTTCTCTGCACCGCTCTTCTCGTCCAGATCGGATGGCAGACTGCCTTGCCACCTTGCATCGGCAAGGGCCCCGACTGATCGGATAGTCAGATCCGAATGGCATCGCCAAGACCGACGGGGACATACAGTACTCTACATCCCGATAAGAGGTTGCTGACTTCCGTAGCCCTTCCGAGAAGAACGAGAGTAGACTCCCGGAGAGAACACTCGCTGACGAGGCGAGTCGGAGGAGCAGCGTGGACTGCTTCGTCCCAATCATCGACAGGTGATCACTGCACCTCATCAGCCACCACTGAGGTAGGATGACGCAGAGCCTTACTCGTGAGCACGAGAGATGTCTTCGCTCAGCGTATCCTTTAGTGCCAAAAGATCGAAATGGGCGTTTGACGTGTCTGCCAAGTTTTTGGACGCTTTGCGGTATGCTTTTTCTGACATACGTCAAATCAGCCCTGGGTACAAATCGCTACGCTTGTGGGAGTCCAAGGAACACCCACCTGCTTTGTCGTGCTTTTTCCCTATCACCCCTAGATACGCCTCGTGGGTTCTGGATTCTTTCTGTTTGTCGCCATTTGTCAGGGCGAGCCAGCCTGTCGCGCACGGAAGCTCACAGCAAGCAGGGTAAAGTACTTTGAGGCGTCCGAATTGGCATCATCGTACTCCTTGTCCATCTTCTTGGCCAGTCTACCGGTAATGTCGGAAATCATCTCCAGCATTGCCGCCGTCGGCTTGATCGTTTGCGCTGCAGATTCACGTAAGCTAGAGTTGATCCACGCCGGACTTGACTAGCCAGGTATTTCCGTCTTGTCCATGCATCCCACCAAGTCCTTCAACACGGCGGCGAGCTTCTTTCCTGCCTTTCCGAGAGAAGCGATGGCCACTCGGTATTCGTTCCACGCCGACAAGACGTCCTCCATCGCCTTGACGGTCTTGAACGCGTCCTCTTTGGTGACGATAGAAGGGGCAGGTTTGTTGACTGGTCGAAAGTAGCCGAGGCCCTGCGATCCATCGGGGGAGGTAGGAGCAAAGCGCCCGGCGACGCAAGCCGGGGAGGCGAGTGGCGAACTAGAGAATGCCGCTTGCGCGGTCGGCAGCGTCAGAGTCGCCCGCGAGGGAGAGAAACTCTTGAGGGTGAATGAGGGGGCCATGGTGGGTGGAGTAACAGCAGAGATCCTCCAAGCTAGATCAGTTGATTCGCTAGGGGTAATGGCGGGTTCATGATGGTGGCGTAGAGCCTGCACGGATCCTTCGAGGCGTCATCGGGTACCGTATTTACTCCGGGGTTCCTCATCAAGGGGTCAATTGTTTGATATGGGCGGGCTGTTGCTTCGGCCTTTGCTACGATTAGGATCCTCAGGAAGGATATGGTTTTCCTTGGATTCATTATCTTATATCATGCGGGTAGCTCTTCCTGGCAGGAAGTCCATTTGGCACGGACGCTCGCTAGTGGCATCGGAAGCTTTTGAGTGACATGCACGGAGCACGGCACGAGTTGGACAGGGACCTGACATGTCCCCTTCCTCTTCCCCTGCGAGTCTCCAGATCGTAATAGAACGAGCTCCAAACAAATAGTCCTCTGTAGTTCTCTCGATCGAGCTTCAATTCGACAGGGAGGTGGGCTTGTGGCGACTCTCAGCACTCCTCGGCAAGTCTGCCATAGTGCAGGATGCTGCTTGGGCGGATGAAGCGGCTGGATTATGCTTCCGTAGCGGGTTAAACGCGCTGTCATCACTCGGCAATATCTCAACCAGTGGAAGCATAAAGGAGCTTGACGTCGGGGAACGAAACAACGCCTCTGCGTCGCTAAGCTCGTGTTTCTGTAGTCTCCTTCTCTTCTCGGCGGTCAAATCTCAGTCATTGTCTCCCACTGTCTCGCTCAGCACACTCGCAACTCATTGCCGCATGACCATGTGGCGACATCCTCTTTCACGACAGCGAGACAAAGTCCGGGTGCGTCAAGGCCGCTTTCGACCATATCTCAATGCTTCAGCTCTCCTCATCCACCTCTCCTACCCGCCCTCGCCCCACTTCCTAGCACGGCTCATCTCAGACGACATCGAGCCCGCACGACGTCTTGCAAGAAACAGGCGTCCGTCGGCAAGTATACGGCACAATCGACCGACCTCATTCGTCCTAACCTCTTTCGACCTATTCCGAGACAACGTTTCACACCCTCAACCGGTACTGACGCATTCTACCGAAAAGGAACGTCGATGCCGGTAGAGCAATTGTAAAGTCAAGCTTGTTTGTCCTTTCGACCGCGCGCTCATGGGCCGATTGGCAGGTTGCCGCCTTTTTCTTGCGTAAATCCAAGGTCGATTGCTGAATAGCCATTATTTATAAGTGAGACAACCCGGGCGGGAAGACGTGCGTCGCTGTTCTATCCATGCGGCTTCCCCGACCTCGGGTCTCGCCCCTGGGGAACTGTGGGCAGACCGGAGAGTACTAAGATCCGACCCCTGAGGGGTGACAGGCGGAATGACCGAGAACTCTGTGGGTGCGCGTGAAATGGCGCAAGGGGGAGAAACTCCCCAATCGGGCCTTGGCTCCTTCTCGCGAGGAGAACCAACAAGGTGGGAGGTCAAAGAAATTCAAGCGACTGCGCTCCTGTCTCACCTTGCCTCTCGAGCAGTCTTGTCTCCCATCAAATTCGCGCTCGGAAATACATACTCTCAAACCTTCTGCGAACCAGACGCTCCGCCCACGCCGTCGACGCTTTCAAACCCCGCTATAGAACCCCACCCTTATTCATCGCTCGGCAGTCTCCATCTAGTTTATCAATTTGACACCGCTGTTGTTTGATCTCCCGCGCATCCTCGTCGATCCCCAGCATCGAGTGATCCTCCAGCTGGACATCGCCTGACATCAACCTCTACTCGCCGTCGAGCCACTTCTCCCCCCCTCGTCCCGTCTCGCAGTTTCTGTCTTCCCTTCTCATCGACAACGCGCCGTCCATCGTACGAGAACTGGAAGCCGAATTGAATAGTCGGTTGGGCTTCTCAAACTAGCAGACACTGGTGTAGGGGAACACTGCTGGCACGCTGCTGGCAGAACCGCATCATATCGCAATACATCACTGCTCTCGGTGAGTCACTTACCCGCGATCAATACCTCCTTGGAATGTCTCCGTATTCTCCATGTCTCTTTCAATATCGTTCATCCACCCGCACCTATCTTTAGTTGTGCTTTTGTGGAGGCAAAGGACGTGGGTATCGCCTCGCGCCGGGAAGAATGCAGAGCAGGACCTTGTGCTCCTCTAGCGATATCAGTACCCTCGGTACTGCTTTCTTCGTCCACCCCTTCATCCTCCCTTCGGGCCCCTCCTCACTTTTCGTAATCCCTTTCTTCCTCGTCCCTCATCGTTTACTACTCCTGCGATGTCAATAGACTCCTCACCCCAGTCCGCGTGTGACATTGCTCGGAATGACACTGACATTGGCATGCATAGTCCTCCTAATCATATTCAATAGAAGGCCGCATTCACCTCAACCTCTCTCACTTCCATCATCTACCCTTCTATCCATTCCGACGCACCTCAACACCATCCGGACACCTGCCACGACGTCCCATCTCACGTCGTTCAAAGCACCCGATATAACGCCGAGACCCCGCGCCGCCTCCCCCCTTGTTGACGTTTCCCCCTTCTCCCCTTCTATCCAATGTCGCGCCCAAACTACTGGCCAGCAGCAGGCGAACTCCTTGCATCGGACAACTCGTCCTCATCGCGCGGAGCTTTCCAGGAGACTTATTTCGAGAGGCTTTTGCGAGTGAAGGCAGAACAAGCCGCGGCCGCTCCGGTAGACGCTGCGCAGAACTGTGAGTTTAGGCTCCGTGGTGAGGACACCCTCCTGACCATTCTAGATCCGTCTCCTTGGTCTGGACTACCGCCCCCAGTTGCCAAGGCGCCCACCGCTCCATCTTCATCCGTTCGTTTCAAGCAGCTCCTCGACGCGAAACTCGCTGCGGAAAAGACACGCGGAGCTACAGTCATCCGGCCCATGCCAGTGATGCCAGCCGAAAGCATGAACGCAATACTCCAACTGACTTCGTCCGACACTGTCTTCAACTCTTCGTTCACTGGAAGCAATTATACCTCAAAGACTAGGTCGCCGATGGATACTCCCTACATCAAGGTTGAACCCACTCCCATTCCCCAAAACTACGCATCGACCTTCCCAACAGCGCATGGATATCCCGCGGTCGACCCGGCCATTGCACAGACCGACTTTAACAATGCGCTTCCCCTGCGTCAACCCATTGGCGACTATTCGGAAAACGTGCAATTCAAATTCCCTACTTATCTGGAAGGGGACATGCCCACGGCGCAACACCAATTCCCATCGTCACCCTACATTCCCATCCCCGTGCGGAACGCCCCCGTATACGACTCCACTTATGGAATGCAGAATCAGCCAATGTGGTCTTCATCGCAAGCTGCTTGCGAGTGGGCAATGCCTGCGCCAACGCCCCAGCACGATGCTAGAATGATGAGTCGAAAGCCAAACAGCTACCCGGGGCACTGGCAAAGCGAAGTGGAACCGGGGCTATCTAGCTCGGCAAGCTCGACGGGCTCTCTCGCTCAACGCATGCCCATCACGCCGCAGTCGGCGTGTCAACAGCTTTACGAAACTGAATACGCGTCGCATCCGGTTCAGCAGTCGTGGGACTGCAAGCCTTCTCTGCAGATGTTGGCGGAAGCGTGTCCGACACGATCTCCGGTCGACTCGCACCTCTCCGTTAACCGTTCGCCGCACTCGGTCGGGCGATCGCCTGTCACGCCCCGCGACTCTGTCAACTCGGACCTGAGCGGCGTCCAGTTCTACGGTGCAACCATGTATTCCAGCATGAATGGGTCCGGCAGCGGGCCCGGCCAGAACAATTACTCGAATGGCGAGAATGGTGGACAGATCCCGCTGGGTAATTGGGACGGCCAGCCCTCGGCGGGTGGAGCAAACGGACACGGCGGACACGAGGATAACGGCGACGATATCCTGGCCTCATTTGCCTTGGACGGAAAGGGAGGAGGTGGAGGGGACGAAGAAAAGCCAAAGAAGCTGCCTTTGGCCTGTCATTTCTGCCGAGGTCGGAAGCTCAAGTAGGTTTTGTCTGAATTGCCCAAGTCTTTGTCTGACTTCTACAGGTGTGACGGCCAACGACCTTCTTGTTCGCATTGCGCAAAGCGAAACCATCCATGCGTTTACGATGACAACGTCCGACGTCGAGGTCCTGGGAAAAGAACAAAGGAAATGAGGGATAGGACGGCACGCGAAGCCGAGGCAGCTGGCATGATCAACGCCAACTCTACCTCTACCAGTGCTAGTCTAGGTACCGGAGGCGGTCCCGGCCCGTCGACGTTGAGCGAGGCAGTAAAGAAGGGCAAGAAGAGAAAGTCGGAGAGCGACGAGCTGGAGGGACTGGACGAGAAGCGACCGAGGAAGGACGACGACCTTAATGGGGGTTTTGGGTCCGCGGCTTGACATTTGTATAGAGTCTCTGGGGTCGTTTAGTACTGGGACCCGACCCATTTTATTCAGTGTCGCATAGTTATATCGCCTCCCTTTCTTTTACAAATGTCAATTATAACACAATCTGCTTCCGAAGAGGTGTGTTGGTTGCCTTTCGGCAATTTCTGTCTCTCCTAACCACCTCGCGCTCGATGGCCCCTAAGCGTCGTCCGGCGAATGTCGTTCGCTCAGGCAATGCCGGGAACTCATCGAAACCGACTCCGGTGGCCAAAGGGAAAGAGGAGGAGGTGAAATCGAACGAACCGCCGAAACCACCTCCTCTTTTCCCGGTAGGCTACAAGACGCCCATCATGATTCTGAATGAGAAATGTCAAAAGATGGGCTGGGAGCGGCCGGTCGTCGACTCTGTGGGTTGCGACTACAAGCGCGAAGCTAACGGGAGTAGAGGCCCAACAGAGACTCACACCCAGAGACATTCACCGGCAGCGTGACATTGAAGAAACGGGTCAGCAAGAATATCTATGATCTCGACGCTGTACGACTGGTTCCGCACCCACCTTTGACGATCGCGACGGCACAAGAGGCGAAGCACTATGCCGCCACTTATGCCCTGTTTCGAGTGAGTCACGGACAGGCAGAGTAGCAAGTCCCATTGACGACTTCAGTTCTGCTCGCATCTGCCATTGGCACTGACATTGCCGCCCACCATACGGCCTTATTGGTCTACATTGACGGCAGAGAAGGCAGCTTCGCCGCCGCATCAAGCATGGGAGTATGATCCAGACCCGTTCGCGGCGAAGAAGGAAGTGGAAAGCAGGCAGGCAAAGAAGAAGGACAAGGAGAAAGAGCAGGAGCAAGGAGGAAATGGACATGGGGGAGGCAGCGGGAACGCTAGTCGGTCTCAGACGCCGAGTAACTCTCTAGGTGGTGGTGGAGCCGGATGGGACAGGGCGTCCGAAGTGAGAATGGCGCCCAGCCTACGAGAAGCGGTCGAGGGAACGGTTCGAAAGGTGAGTTGGATTGAGTGATTTAGCTGACCTGCAGATGATGCAACAATTCCCTTCTGCCGTACTGGAGGCAGCTCGAGAGACATCATCGACACACTCGACCCTTCCCTCTGGAGTATCGACTCCTGCGCTCGATCTGGCGCCGCTACAAACGCAGCTGATGACTCTAAGTTTCCGACCGTCCCATATTACCTCGGCTCTGTCGGCCCTATCAGCCGCCCACGCCCGCTTGCATTCCTCTTCGTCGTCCACGTCCGATCCTCTCGTCCTCTCGCTGAGTATCTTGTCGCCTCTCGAAGCGGCCATCGAATGGCTGCTCCTGCATTTGCCCGAGGACGATCTACCCCTGCGATATCGGCCTTCCACGTCTTCCTCCGACTTTATCACCGGAGCCTCCACGACAAATGGCGGACAGTCTGCTCTACTAAAACGCTGGGTCGTGGATAAGTTCGTCAAGGAAGCCGGGTTCCCGAGAAAAGCAGTGGAGATCGTGTTGGATACTGAGGAAAGACAGTCGGTCGCGCTGGATCTCCTAGGAAGAAGGCTCTGTGGTTGGGAAAAAGATGACGAGGGATGGGGAGTAGAAGAGTACACCGCTTGGAGCGGGGAAGAGGCCGCTCGTGCAGAGAGGGACAACGCGCGTCAAGAAGAGCTTCTGGCGCTGGAAGCCGTCTTGGGTGATCGATACACCCATGTCTCGGAAACTGAGCTCAAGGTGAACATCGTTTCGGAATCAACCCCAAACGACGTCGTTTTGAACTGTCTATTCGATGACGCCTCGCCGTACCCCTCGCCTCAGTACCCTACGAACCCACCCTCATTCTACCTCACTTCCTCGACCTTGCCTTCTTACATGCGATTGCATTTGCATGCGCTGCTGTTGAGGCAGTTTCGAGATCCGGAAAGACATGATTTGACGTCCGTTCTCGAGTCAGGAGCAGGTGGTGCTATACTCAGCATGGTCGAGTCGCTCGAATCGCTGCTAGACGAAGTCGTCGGCAACCCACCCGATGTGGGAGAGGTCACCCAGTACCTCGTCCCAAAAGTAGAAGATGCCCTGCCGGCTGCCAAAGCTGCGTCGCGAAAGGTTGCAAAGAGATCCAGAGAGGCGCCAAGGAAGAGGATACCGAGCTTGGAGGAACAAGAACTGGCGAAAAAAAAGCAAAAGAGCATGTTGGACAGTCCTGCGTATGCGAGCATAATTAAGGATCGCCAGAGTCTGCCGGCGTGGAAGGAGCGGGAGAGAATAACGGCTGCGCTGGAAAAGGATCGAGTTATGGTGGTAGTGGGAGAGGTAAGCGAATGCCGCTCGACTCCGCTGATGATGCTAGACCGGATGCGGAAAAAGGTTGGTGCATGCCTCGGCGATCACAACTGACCGAGAATAGTACTCAACTACCTCAGTTCATCCTGGATCACGAAATCCAGCACGGTCGAGGTGCATCGACAAATATTATTGTGACTCAGCCGAGACGAGTGGCGGCCATGGGAGTCGCCGCGCGAGTAGCGCAAGAGAGACTGGAAGATGTGGATAAGCGTCCAGAGACGGTCGGCTATGCCATCAGGGGTGAGCGAAGGGCGTCGTTGGAGACAAGGCTGCTCTTTTGCACTACCGGAGTGGTCCTGCGGAGGCTTGGCGGCGGTGATGCGGACCTAGTCAATGTCAGCCATATCATTGTGGATGAGGCACACGAAAGAGGGGTCGACACAGATCTGCTGATCTGTCTATTGAGGGACTTGCTGCAGCGAAACAAGGATATCAAAGTAGGTGTATCCATGAGATGCGTCTAATTGGTACTTCCAGGTCGTTCTGATGTCTGCTACGATCAACGGTGTGCTCTCCGGTCAGACTGCTACTTTTACTGATACTGCTTTCAGAACAAATCTTTATCAGTGAGTCTGGCAGACATTCAATTGTTCCCTCGCTGATCTCGATCAAGACTACTTTGGCGGATGCCCCAGCTTGTCTATTCCAGGCTTTACGTATCCGGTGACAGACAGGTGAGCACCACACCTGAAGTCGAATGCTGATTCCTGGTAGATACCTCGAGGACGTGATTCCTCTCATCCGATACCAACCGACCGCTTCCCGATTCGGACCCCGTCAAACCGACGACCAGAAGACCGCCATGCGAAAGGACTATGAAAAGCTTGGTCTAGACGCAGACTCTCAACGCGCGCTCGAGATTCTGTCTGCCTCTGATCGAATAGACTATGGTCTCGTCGGAGCCATCGTAAAGCACATCGTCCAGACGGCGAAGACGACCAATGGAGCTATCCTGGTGTTCATGCCAGGGGTGATGGAGATCCGTCAATGTATCTCGGAATTGCAGTCCATCAATCTTGGATCCGTCGAGATCATGGCTCTTCATGCGAACCTCTCGAGTGCGGAGCAGCGAAGAGTATTCGTCTCTACCGCTCCCAGGAGAAAGATTGTGGTCGCGACGAATGTCGCCGAGACCTCGGTCACGATTCCTGATGTCGTGTTCGTCGTGGACGGCGGCAAGGTCAAGGAGACGCAATATGAAGCCGAATCAGGCATGCAGAAACTCGTCGAATGCTACACCTCGCGCGCATCGGGCCGTCAGAGACGAGGAAGAGCGGGTCGAACACAGCCCGGCGAGGTAAGTCGCCAACAATGATCCAAGCTGAGCCTTTGACAGTGCTACAAGTTGTACACGAGAAGGACCGAGAACAACAGCATGCCACGTTTCCCAATTCCAGAGATACTTCGTACTCCTCTGGAGTCTTTGTTCCTTCAAGTCAAGGCCATGAACGAGGACACCGATGTTAAGGAGTTCCTTGGGTGAGTCTTCCTCTTCGTACTGGAGTCTGCTAAGATGGGTCCGTCAGCAAAGCTATCGATCCTCCAAAGATGGATGCAATAGATGCTGCGTGGAAGACCCTGCAGGATCTTGGGGCAATCGAGGGAGAAGACCACAAGTCGAGGCTGACGGCTCTCGGGCGACATGTGAGTTATTGAAGAGACAAGAGGTTGCTGATATGTAGATGAGCATGATCCCGGTGGATTTGCGGCTGGCGAAGATGCTTGTCCTTGGCACGATCTTTAAATGCCTTGATCCCAGTATGTTACACATCCTTGTAGCGGCCTGGCATCTGATCAGAGCAGTTCTCACCATTGCTGCCTTGCTATCGTCCAAACCATTGTTTACCTCTCCGCTGGATAAGCGCGACGAGAGCAAAAAGTACGGTTCATTGATTTTTCCACCTTGGCTGTACTAATCTCTGGTCGCAAAGAGCGAGGGAATCATTCGCTCGGGCCAAGTCAGATCTCTTGACCGATGTCAAGGCATACGATTCATGCATGAGCATGCGAGCCAACGGCCAAGGTCAGAGTGCGATCCGTCAATTCTGCGAACAGGTCAGCTCTCTGCATCACCACCCGACCCTTCTGAGGCTGACGGCTTGCAGTCTTTTATCAGTGCGACGACACTCCGCGACATCACCTCGCTTCGGCAAGACTTCTTGTCTGCGCTGAGTGGTCTCGGTTTCGTCGGCACATCTGCCTCAGAATTGGCAAAGTTCAGTGTTAATTCCGTGAATGACAATCTCGTCAAGGGCGTCATGGTTGGCGGCCTTTATCCCCGGATCGCCAGGATATCTATGCCCAAGGCGCAGTTTGAAAGAGTCCAACAAGGCGCCGTACAGAAAGAGGTGTGCAGAGTTGCCTGGTCTGTTCCGCTGATACTGACCCTGTGAACAATCAGCATGAAGCAAGAGAGGTCAAGATGTTCGACCAAGCGGGCAGAGTCTTTATTCACCCCTCGTCAATCTTGTTTGCGGAAACGGGCTTCAAGTCTGGGTTCCTGGCCTACTTTGCGAAGGCCGAAACCTCGAAGGTATTCTTGAGGGATGCCACCGAGGTAAGTGGGATGTTTGCGCAAAGAAGACTTGCGCTAACCGCCGTAGGTCCCATTGTACGGTCTCTTGCTTTTTGGAGGACCGATCACTATCAATCACTGGGCAGGAGGGATCATGCTCGGCAAAGATGGGCACATCAAGATGCGAGCCGGAACTAGAATAGGTGTGCTGTGCTCTCAGCTTCGGTGAGCATCCCAGTTTTCTTGAGGATTCTGACTGACTGTGGCTCTCAAGACGACTTTTGGATGCTCAAATGCAGGAGCAGATCGAGTCGCCGCATGCGATCGACATGACGGGACACGACCAAGTTGTTTCCGCCATGATGGCTCTACTGGCGAGGGACGGTCTCAGTATCTGATCCACAGACTCGGGCATACTATATACATGCATCTAGCATTACCACACCTATACCTAACAAGCAAAAACCGAGAGGCACCTAGACACCCATTCTATTGACCACTTTCTTTTGACCGGAAAACCTAACCACCTCTCTCTTTTCCAAGACGTACAAACACCGCTCGAGAGCATGTTGCGAGTACCCTTGCTGCGTGACAAACTCTCGCACGAGCGACTGATAACTCGTGCTCCAGCCGATCGGCAGTCGCCTCTTGAGTTCCTTTTCGATCTTCTCAATCTCTTCGTTCAGCTCGGTTCGGGTCATCCCGTCGACTTGGCCGGCAGAAACCGCGTCCATGGTAGAATACTTAAACAGACGAATGGCTTCCTCTACATGATGGGCCTGGACCGAGGTCGACAGCGTGATCTTGGCCAGTGATTCCGATATTCGAATGATGGCTTCCAATTGACTGTAGAACGCAGTCAGGCCAAAGCCAGCGGCATCTGGGAGGACTTACCGAATAGTAATGGGAATGGATGATCGCTCGTCGTTGTCGCGCTCGACTTGCTGGACCTGCTTTCGCAGGCCGACGAAATGACTGCTCAGCATCTCCGCTGACTCTGCAGATAGCCTCGGTGCGCATCGTCTATTTTCACCGTCAGCTACGACCAGTCGATGTCGTTAGTGGCAGGCTTACGATTTACAGTATGCGACATAGCGCTTCATCTTCTCGATATCGATCTCCCCGACAACTTCGTTTTCATTCTGCCTGTTCATGTGAATGTTCATGACGTGTTTGGCAATAGTCTAACAATTGTACATTAGTCTCGCCTGCTGGCTAGACAAAGGTAAGACCTACCCTATCTCGTGACTCATTGTGCTCGTCTTTCACGATGAAAATCATGTCGAAACGCGACAGAATGGTGGTTTGGAAATCGATGTTCTGGTGAAATATCTTAGCTGAACTCTCCGCCGTACAGCTCAAAGCTAATGACTCACCTCGCCAGGGCTCTTCATGTCGTCATATCGTCCAAAAACGGGATTGGCAGCAGCTAGAACACTAGTTCTCGAATTGAGAATGGTGGTGATACCGGCTTTGGCGATCGAGATTGTTTGCTGTTCCATGGCCTCGTGGATGGCGACTCGATCCTCATCTCGCATTTTGTCGAACTCGTCGATGCAAACCACACCGCCATCGGCGAGAACCATGGCACCTCCCTCGAGGTAGAATTCACGCTGAAAATTTGTCAATCTTCATTCCGGCATCACGGCGAAAGAACTGACAGTAACGGCATCCCTTTGGACGGAGGCTGTCAGACCAGCAGCGGAGGACCCTTTACCCGAGGTGTATACTGAGATTGGCGACACCTGTGACACAAGGATTGGTTGCTGACTGGTATGAACCTGTCATCAACTCACCTTTTCCACAAATTTCAATAATTGCGATTTGGCAGTTCCCGGATCTCCCAATAGCAGTACATTGATGTCGCCTCTCAGGCGCATACCGTCCGGCAAGATCTTTTTACTTCCGCCCATCAACAGACAAGTAATAGCTTTTTTGATATCTGTGTCCATCGTTAGTTAGGAGGACACTGCACTGGCGATCCAACAGACCTAGAGTGCCAAAGATACTCGGTGCCACACTGCCCGCAAACCGCTCAAAAAGACCATCGCTTCTTGCCAATGCTTGGAACTCCTCCTCCTCTTCTGGCGAGAAGACTTTTGATCCTGGCGAGGAAGCTAACGATGTGTCGAGTTCGATTCCGAGGACTCGAAGGTAGGGCTGGCGCAGAGCAGGGGCTCCAGACGAGTTTTTCTGATAGATGTCAGGCGCGGTCGAATGACCTTCCACTCAATACTCACTGATTTGGCTGGCGCGAACGTCGAGTATATTCCTGTCGCAACGATTCTTGATCCAGGAACGACTCGCGCAGTGAGATATCTGGGTCGCGTTAGCCAATCACCAAGTCGCTGCTGTGAAACTCACCTCTCCGCTTGCAATACCATATGCCTGGGAAGTTCACCAACTGGAACCATATCTGGTGCTTCTTGCAGTTTGATCGTTTGCTGATCAACAAATCTACACCTGTCGTGCAGTATCATGTATGGGTCCAGGGGACAATCCTTTGGCTGCCCTTCTGTGGAGGGGCTAAAACGCTGTCAGCCAGAGATGCGCAAAGTGTAATATACTCACGCATCACATTTCCTCGGTAGTCCGGCTCTGTCGCCGCCCATTCCTCCAGCCACCTTGACAATCTTTGTCGACCTGCACCCCTTGCACAAGAGGTGCAGCTCTGTTGCGCGACTCGAAAGCTGACTGGCATTGATGACGATCCCGGGAAGTCGAACGAGAGTCGTCAGCGTATCGGCCTGAGCTGATCAGCCGAGGGTATTAATGGTGCGGGCAACTACATACAGTGAGTTCCCGGAACTGGAGCATATTCATGCCACTGCGGATGGTAACCTGCATCTCGGGGATCGCGTCCGTCGCTGCTGTGGAGGTGGATCCTGCAGACTCGTTGTGCGTTGGGTGAAGGAGTAGACGAGCGAGGCGAAGGAGAGCCGACTCCAGCTAACGACACAAAGGTCGTCAGCGTTTGGGTTCTGGCCCATAGAGTGCACTCACCAAAGGGATCATATCGCCTGGCCTTTCTTGTATTCTCTGGGCCAGTTCTTCATTGTACGCGACCAGGTCCTTCAGGTCGACATCCAACGTATGATGGTGGAGTAGCAAAGAAGACCTCAGGCGGTCTCTACGGTTGGGCGGTCAAGTTAGTACCACCGCCTGGAATGACCAAGTGCAACTTACCGGTAAACGAATTCTCCACCGACTCGGAAACCACTGAGAAATTCGAAGAACAGTCTCTCGATCTCTGTATTAGAGTCTGGTCGCTCTTCTCCCTGGAGGACTTGGACGGAGTAAACTCGGTTCTGGTCGAAGCCGGACTAGTGAAGTCGTGAGCTTTACCGATAAGTGTGATCACGCGGTAGCTTACCATGATGAATGTGGACGCTCGAGTGACAGTAGGGGCGTTTACGATGATGTCTGGTGGATCACTTCCGTATGCTAACCGTCGAGAATACTTTGGGTGGGTTGGAATGAACAATCTCGAAATGAACTGCTCAGGAAATTGACGCGTCTCGCGTTCCGCGGAATCAATTTCGACGCGCTCCTTTTCAAGATGGCTCTGCCACTGGACGGGTGACTTTCTCTTGCCATTGCCGTGTAATCTCGAGGCTTCCTACGACCAAGATGATGGTCGAGGTTGCGGACACTATTGCCAGACCTGCGGGGAAGGCAGCTCTAATCCAGGTATTGCTATTACGGCTCTTGTTACCACCTGCGGACAATGATTACCTTTGTTTCAGACAAGCCGGACCCGCTGAAGATACTAAGGTCTCCTTAATATCGTAAACTCACATTACACGAGGACGGGCGGAGCAAGATCAAAGTCTACTGATGCAAGCTTCACCTTCTCGTTCCTTCCTGTCCTGGCTCTACTATCAGACTCCAAGCCATACGGACCTTCACGAATCTAGTCGACCATCAACACGATCGAGCTTATGGCCTTCGGAATGGTCGACCACAACTTGTGCACTGTTATGCTGTACAACCCAGAATGCATCAGTTACTCTATCTCGCTCGCGGGATTTTGGTGTGCCACTTTCCGAGAGTCATCTGTAGAGACCACGGAAATCCGTCGGCCAAACGCCGAAACACCGCTGGTTGTTCCCTTTTGCCACTAGGCTTTCTTATCAGATTTCGTCATGAAGCTCAAC
The DNA here is from genome assembly GCA_035521475.1 of Tremellales sp. Uapishka_1. NCBI lineage: Eukaryota > Fungi > Basidiomycota > Tremellomycetes > Tremellales > Tremellales sp. Uapishka_1. The sequence goes on along the minus strand of JASZXS010000008.1, from coordinate 41,416 downwards.
CACACACCTATTCGATCTACTACCTTTCATCTTCACCTTCAACGATAAAAGTGTGAGTATACTCTTCCCTCTACAAGAGCTATTCTGATTCATATCACAGTTAAAGACAGTCTTCCAACCAACCTAGTACAATGATGAGAACCGCTCTCCGAACCTCTTCGGCTTTCGCCTCCGCGTCCTTCTCGAGACCTGTCGTCGCAAGAGGCATCGCTCGTCCTATCGTCTCGCAGGGTATCGCCAAGCGATCATACCATGAGAATGTGCTCGACCACTACTCCGTGAGTTCTGTTCTGTCTTCGATCGTAAGATGCAATGGCTGATCGACTTGTTTAGAACCCTCGTAATGTTAGTCTTACCCGATGGCGAATATTGAAGGAAACAGAAAGCTGACATCATTACCTCGAAAACAGGTTGGAAGTATGCCCAAAACGGATGAAGATGTTGGGACGGGACTCGTCGGCGCACCTGGTGAGTCGATCTTCCTGTCAGAAAGAAGCGCAACTGACATGGTCCATCAGCCTGCGGAGATGTTATGAAACTGCAAATCCGAGTGGGTGAGGACGGTATCATCAACGATGTCGTCTTCAAGACGTTCGGATGTGGATCTGCTATTGCCAGCTCGAGTTACATGACCACGCGGGTCAAGGGAATGAACCTGCACGATGCCGGTTTGATCAAGAACACGGAGATCGCCAAGGAGCTTTGTCTTCCTCCTGTCAAGCGTGAGTCTGCGTTCGCCTGTTTATAGGAACCTCTTTTTGATCGATGGACCAGTCCACTGCTCGCTGCTCGCAGAGGACGCTATCAAGAGTGCCATCAAAGACTATCAGTCCAAGCGGGCCAAGCGAACGTCTGCTGCTGTGAGTTTCTCGTAGTGGAGTGCCAGGTGGTGTCTGATGTGATCGCTAGTCCGCCGGTCCCACCATCATCGAGACGACTGTAGCTCAACCATCTGCGTAAGCAGCTGGAGCTGGAGCGGAGGGAAGAAGGAAAGCTTGAAGCAGTGTATCGCTATGAATGGAAGAAGTTGTGACTCTATAGTTCCGCCGAGACGGTTGATATGAGATGTACAATTTTGCCAGAGAAGTCTGAAGTGTTTTGCTGGACCAATTTGACGCCGCAGAACGATTGGGAGGCGGAGTATTGGCGTGTTGTTGCCGGCACACGATTTGCCGTCGTCGTCGATCGGACTGTGGCTTTCGACGCTTTCCTTCACTAGACAACCCTTCCCAAGCTCTCACGATGTCTTTCAAACTCTCACTGGGCCTACTCCAAGCTCTGCCTCGAGCTAATCCTCTCCCGTGCATGAATGTAGCCTCCGTACCATACCGCCCCGCCCGATTCTTCACCTCGCTCCCCTCACCGCCCGCACGAATATCAGCCCGTCGTATGCCCTCCTCAAGCCCCACTTTTTCCCATCTCCGCCTGATACCGCAAACTCGAAGCGCTTTCCCCACCTCCTCCGTCTTTCAGAAGACCTTCTCTACCTCTACCTTCCGATCGATAAGGCAGACCTACTTCCCCCGGGGATCGAGCAACAGTTCGGGCGGTAATGGTGGTGCCTCCTCAACATGGAGATCATTCAAACGGAGGATAGATCGCATACCCTCCATGACCGTCGTAAGTGTTTCCCACCCTTTCTGGGTAGGGCTCATGCGTCAATACAGATATATGGGATAATAGGCTTAAACGTTGCCGTTTTCCTGCTCTGGCAGTACGCCATCCAAAGCTTTGTGCGTCTCGCCCGTTCTCCTTTGGGAACCCCTGCTGACAGCTTCGAAATCCACAGCAACGGTTCAGAGATCCGTCACTGTACCAGTTTCTGACGAACAACTTTATCCTTAATGAAGCCAATATCATGGGCGGAAGACTGTGCGTTTCTTTCCTTCCTCCGATTTCGCGCCGACGGCTGATCATCGTATGATTGACTAGGTGGACCCTCCTCACGGCCTGTTTCTCGCATAGTAACGGCACCCACATCCTCATGAACTGTCTGGGACTCTATTTCGTCGCCCCCGCTGCTGCGTCGTCAGTCTTTCTTTTTCCGCAGAAACCCATGCTAATCTCGATCAAAGTCTGGTAGGATCTGCAGCGTTCTTGGGCTTGTACCTCGGAGGTACGTCCCTCTGCCTCACGATGCCACTTCGCTCATCTCCTTAGGCGGCATCTTCTCGTCGCTCACTTCCTTGATGTGGCATCGAGCCATGGGCGATCGATGGCGAGGCAGTGAGGGCGCTTCAGGTAAGCTGCGCGTGTCTCTCTACGGGCCTAGTTGACTGTTTTGCCAGGGGCGATCTACTCTTGTCTTGGTTTGTTGCCTGTCTACAGTTTCTCCATCCGATTAACTCCTCTATCTAGCATTTTACGGAGCGTTGTTCCCCAACACCACCTTTCTTCTATTTTTCGTTGTTCCTATGCCGGCGTGGGCCTTGGTTGGCGGGATCTTTGCTGTAGGTTATTCTTCTTCCAGCTACAGAGACAACACTGAAGGGTGGGATAGTACGATCTATACTCTGCCGTCTTCCAACCTGGTTCGCAGACCGATTCTGCGGGCCATGTAGGCGGGATCCTAGCGGGTGTCGCTGCTGCTTACATGGTCCGACGACGTGGATTAGGTGCGGTCTGGAGGAACGGTCCTCGATGGCGATAGGGCCCTTGAGTGTCTGTAGATATGCTTGCCTGTTTGATCGATCAAAGATGTCTCATACAATCGTACACTAGTCCTATTGCATAGGCGTCCTCGACGGCGCCACTCTCCTTTCCCCCTCATTCAAATCCCGCAAATCCGATGATTGTGGCCACAAGCAAGTTCACCCAGATTCTCCCCGACCATATCATCACAATCAATACAAAGCTGAACGAGTTCGTACTTATGATTGGCGCTATCTAGGCAATAGACCAGCATCACGCAGCCCACGATGGACGTCGACACTGACAGAATCACAGACGACGAGCTCGGTGATGGGGAGCTCATGGAATACGAGGAAGAGGTTGCGTCTGAAAAAGACGAGGATGGGGATGAGGTGATGGACGATGGCGAGGCAGACGAGGAGGATATGGAACCCGAATCCATCATCCCGGTCTCTCATGCAAGCACGATCGAACCATCCTTCTTTCCTCCCATTGCCACTCTTCCGACGGCTTCCTTATCCCACGACCTTCCGCTCGCCTCACCTCCTGTCAGTATTGCACCCGAGACGGAAATGACGCCAGCCGACGAACAGCCTCCTAAACTCGAAGCGCATCCCGAACCCACGTCATACGATGCACCTCCTTTCATCGTTGATCCCGAGACTGACCCGCCTTCCACCACGATTCCCTTTCCACCCAAATCATCTCCCACGATCCAACTTCCCCTCATCGCGATCACAGAAGAGACCGAGACCAAATTCATGCCAAGTAATGATCACCCCGAAGCCGAAGAATCCAAAGGAGAAGGGCGGCCGGCGCTAGAAGAACAACCACCGAAAGTCGTGGAAAAAGGGGTCAAAGCCGAGGAGGGAGGGGCCGAAGCGGAGGAAACCGATGTAGCCTTGGACGAAGACGAGTACTACGAAGACGGCGATTCTGAAGATCATTCTCTGCCGCCAATCATACTTCACCTCCCGTCCCTCGGCGCCAGATCACTCTTCTTTACTCTCAACGACCAAGACCATCAGCTGGAGCTTCCGATTTGGCTGGAAGGGAAGGAGGAGGAGCTCGCAGAGGCGACTCTGGCCGATGTTTGGACGGCGTTGAAAGATCAAATGACCAAAGATGGTCTCGTCAAGAATGGTGAGATGGTGATTACCGAAAAGCAGATGAGCCTGCGAATGGGCGAGGTGAGTGATTTGATCTTTTACCAGACTAAAGCTAATACCGTCAACAGGATGATGTGAACTTGCAGTCCATCACTTTCCTCGAATTGATTCGCCTTCATCAAGAGTGCGATCTTCCTGAACCCGTCCAGCTGTATATCTCGTTCGAGCCGAACAGATTCATTACGAGGTTTATAGCGATCCGAAAAGAATTAGAAATCCAGGCCGCGCAGGACGCCGACGGCTCGTCCGACGAACATACGGCAAAAGAAGCAGTCGTCCACGTTGACGGCGAACCGAGCAACGCGGAAGGAGATGAAGGCGACGGGGGAGAACACGAGGACGAATACGAAGAGGGTGACGGTGAAGCGCAAGAGGAATACGACGTCGAAGAGGATCAGGTAGAAGATGACGGTCAGCCCATCGCAGACGGTAGGTATTTATGTTTCATATGTAGCGTGCGGATTCGCTAACGAATTCGCAGAACAAGCTACTGACACCGCGAATGCGGAAGTCGAAGAACCGGTTCGACATAATCCATCCTCAGACAAAGTTCGAACTCTTTGTAAGTCTCTGACACACGAGACCTCGGCTGACTCGTCCCAGTAACAGAACCTTTAGCCATCGCCTCGTCCGCCCGACTGATGGCCAATCCCAAGGGAGACAAAGACGTGCGGCCTGACCCCGTTGAATCAAGTAAGTCTCACACCTTACGGGGTGACGTTTCGCTGACGTCATGTGGTCCTTTGTAGCAATCAAAGATCAGCCAGTCGAAGAAGAAAGGAGTGAGGTCGATCCGGAGAACTACGGTGGCGAGCAAGAGGATGAAGGTGTGTTCATTGACATTGTATCGTTTGTTTCCGCACTGATCTCAACCTAGAACCAATTGAAGACGATATCACACAGCTATCGCAGAACTCACAAGCAGCAAACATGTCCCAACTACCAGAAAAAGCTCCGTCCGTGGATGTCGTTCCCAAGGACGAAGTGGAAATGTTTCGATCCGCGGGAGAACTCCTATCCGAGGATCCGGCTGAGCGAATAATTGACGCTGCACCAGCAGAGGAAAAGGGTCCGCCCGGAGATCTACCCCCTCCGGTGGCTTTTGTCCCACTTGATGACAAGGGATTGGCGGATGCGACAAAGCCTCGCATGTCGGTTACAGCCGTGGCTGCGTCGCTACAACCAGTCTCCTCTTTTGTGGAGAGCCCCGCGCAAAGCTCAGTCCAGCTTCCCACCTCGATTCCGGAGAAAATCAGCGGAGAGGGAGATTCCCAAGAATCCGACGACGGCGTGAACGGGATTATAACCTGGTCGGAAAACGAGGCAGATGCCAGCCTGAGAAGCCTTGATGCAGTTCATCCCCATCAGGTAGAGGCGACTCTCGGTAATGAGATTACTCCCGTGGCGTCCCTCGCGGCAGGAGTTGAAAAGGAGGGTAGTATCGGTGAGTCTGGCTTGGCCTCCTTCTTCAACCACCACTGATCACCTTGTTGGTCTTCTAGCCGACATTACCTCTTTCGAAACTATAGACGAAATGGCAGAAAATACTGCGGACCGCTCTCCATCGCCCACAATCTCAGGCGCTTCTGTCGATGACGGGATTGGATACGAAGAGGGGAAAGAAATCGTGGATGATTCCGAAGTGCAAGAGGAGGAGGAGTTCGACATTCTATCTCCTGAGGCGTCTGTTAAGCGACCTCGAACCGAGGAAGACGACACCGGTGTGTCCACAACGGATACATTCCTCTCGTTGGACTCCAGATCCAAGAAACTCAGGTCTGATTGTGAGTGCGGTTAAATACTTCGGCAATTCCGAAGCTGACCAGCGAACAGCAGAGTAAGCTCTACTCCTGCGATTGTTTTCTGTCGCCCGGAAAGTCACCAATCCTGCCCTCGCACTTCGAGTCCCGCAACTACCATCGAAAACATATCCAGCATCCTCATACCCCCGCTCGCTCAAAGCAATCCGCTCGACATTCGCCAAATGATCTCTTTCTTTATCGTTTGGCCGTCTCCAACAATAATGGAAAGGCTATGCGTTGAATGATACCGCGCAGGGATCCCTACGACTCCTTCTGTCAATCAAATCGCATCGCCATCAAGACTGACTCAAACAAATGATCCCTCACACCATAGGTTCCCCATCAACAGACTGCGAACGAGAAAAGCAACAGGTGAGTGCAGCTGACTGTTATTCCAATCTTCGTTTCACATCTTTCCTACTTCTTCCTCTTCCTTCCGTTTCAAATTTTGGCGAGAAGTATATGTTTCCAATTCTTGGCCTTTGATTTGATGATGATTACGACCGAGACAATGCATATATAACATGGAGTTGTTTGACTCGCCGACGCTCTCTCATCCGGATGACAGTGCGAGTGCAGACTGCCGTGCCAAGCTGGTTTGAGGATGAGTTAAAGTTGAACAAGGAATGCATCTACGCAAAGATACGTGGTCGCCAGACACTCTGCTCCTCTGCTCCCCATGGGACCATAACCGCCCCGAGTCCTCTCATTTGCTCCTCTAGGTATAGATTTCTACTGATATATAGCTCTACAAGGAAGTGCCGTACCAGACATTGGAATTTGTGATTTGAGACCCCATCTGTTGATTGTAGCCAAATTGTGTGGAGTGGTCCGAAGGTTGCTGCATGTCGATGCAATGCGAGTTGGGTCGATTGTCAAAGGGGAAAGCCGGCGATACGGGTGTGAACGGATACTCGCTGACTGGGGGGAGCAGCCCGTCGTATTGCGGTTGCGCTTGGAGTGAGAGGTTGGAGGGTTCCGGAGAAAAGGGGAATATATCGCTCGGAGAATCGTTACTGACCATCGGAGAATACATTGACGAGGCCGTGTTGTCGAGAGGGTTGTAACCTTGTCGTCCGACGGGGAGTTGAGTTGGATAGCTCGAAGGGAAGTGGTTATAGGTCAAGGTCGGTAAACTCTGACTCCAAGTGGGGACACGCGTGTCTGTCCCGTCCTCGGCTGGAGGCGTCAACTCGAGGCCGAGACCTTGGGGACGGGCGGGGACGACAGGTAGGGTTTTGATTCGACGGGAGGTGCTGTGTCGCCGAGCCTTGGGCTTGGGCTCGGGCTTGTTCTTGTTGGGTCCACGCTGACGGATTGCCGTCGAGAACTCGCAGGTAAAGTGACGCTTGACGCATCGGTTGCAAGGGTTTCCGCCAAAACACTGATCATCAGCACGGCGCCAGACGAGATCAAACTCACCCTTGCTTTCCTCACTCTGCACTTTTCGCACGCCTGCGCCGTCCTTGATCGCTTTCTTCCGTCGCCGGTGACCACCGGCGAGCTCTCGTTCTCGTACATGTCGCCGTCGCCCTCGAAGGGCAGCGAGACAAACGCCGTTCTCGAGGAGGGGCTGGAGGAGCCATCCTGAACACTGTCGCTATTCGATTGTCCGTAAGGAGGATATTCGTGGGATTGCTCGCGGTACGTGAGGTGCTCCTTGAGCGCAGTAAAGCTGTCGAAGGATGAATTACGAGAAGTATGGGCACCGGAATTGGGGGCAGAGCCGTCAAGCGAAGTTGCCGGCAGCGTGCCGAAGACGTCGACCGGTGACGCACAGCCTACTTGCTGTCGATAAGGGTTCGGAGGGAGGAGGCCGATTGTGGCAGCCGGCATGACATAGCTGGGAAGCCCGGCGAGACCGACATGGAAGCCATGCGTGCTGTTGTAGTAGCTCGAGGGGTTGAAAGCGGCCTGGTAGTCGAATGGATTGGATTGCTGAAGATAAGACTGCTCCAGTGAGGACTGCGACGACGACGGGGAAGAGCCGTCACGAGAATGGAACATTGTCTGTCCTGCTGTCTGGGATCGGTAGAGTGGGAGCTGTTGAATGTGATAGGTCGGTAGAGGTAGAGAAGCCATGGTGGTCCAAGAAATGCAATCAGGAGGTGGTTATGAGGGCGTGGGACGGTCAGCTGGACTCTTATGCTTGTAGGCAAAAGCACTATCTACGCCGTGTTTGATTGCGTTATCTGTCCTGAACCAATCAGCTCGCTCCGAATCGTCCAGTGGACCATGATAATATAGTCGTCTGTCTTCCCGAATAATGGCTATGGTGGATTACGTCAATGGGGGCTTCGAATGCCATAAGTGCCGAGCGACAGATCCTCGGAGGGAAGCCCAACTTGGTCATCCCCCGAAACAAGGAGTATGTCAATGAAAGCCACAGGGGGTGCCAAGAGGGGTCGTACCCCTTGCGGAAACTGAAATTAACTCGGTTCCGGAAAATGAGAGTTTAGAGAGTTGGGTGGCTTTGTCTCCCAATTCTGTGCGGGTTGCGATCTGGTACGAGAGTAGCGCCTCCTTCGCAGCGCCTTGTTGGCCCCGAGACTAGCACCAATCCAGGGCCCGAGGAGTGACGTAGCCGTGGACAGCGCAGCAGAGCGCCTGCTCCCGAATGGAGAAATACAGAAGCATAGAATGGATTTATGCAAATGGCTAGTATTGAAATGCCGTACACGCCGGTGGACCGCATCTCTGGATCATGACTGGGGCATGCGAGACAAAAGATCCGAAACAAACCTTGTTGCCCGTCCCCGGGGCAACCTGCGGGACACGATCGACGCCTGCTCGCGTTTACCTGGTTGGGATTACTCCGCCTCGATTGCGACTCGGCTGAGGTCAGCTCGAATGGGACAGTACAAGTAATGACTAACCACTCGGGGTAAAGGGGAAGTGTTCAGGTCCAATCGGAGCTGCCATTCTTCCATTTCTGTGGCATACCATCGTAATCATTTCAAATGATCGACGTCACATGGGGCCCTCGCTAACTCTATCAATACCGCTAATCTCATGTCCCCGAACCTCCGAGGATTGCGAACGGGCCACGAGCAAACTCGTAGGACGGAAGAGAATTTCAGCAGAACGGCGAGACGGCGTGAGAATCGTTCTCATGAGAGTGGGAATTCGATGCCCGTTGCGCAACTACGTGCCTATGCTTCTTTGTGTTGATTGGAATTGACCTAGGGCTGCGCAGTGGTGGGAAAGGGCAACTCTAAAATCCAAGCCACATGCAAGAGAGACTGGTAACGGCAGGAAAAATCGCAGGGCAATGTGGCTATGACCGCATTATCCACTGTCGAGCGTACGACTGATTGCCCCGGCTGTTCGGTACGGCACGGCGCTGGCGTTTCTGGGGCTCGGATTAAAGTCGATTCGTAACGGCATATTCATCGAGTTTACTGTGTTCGCAGCTATGTCTCGACTAGCTCGTCCCATGTCCGAGTCTGAAACTCCCCTGCAAGGTTCACCATGGACCGGACCTGGGGAAAGTTTCGATGACCCGCACGACGCGGCGGCCTTGATTTCAGGCGTCATCGGTGTTTCCTTCGAGGCGTGTCAGTCACCTCCTGCCCTACTCTCTGGTTTGAACGCCTACGAAGACGGTCTCCTCCGAGAGAATTGCTAGCATCGAACTCTGTCGGTGACTGATCGGCGGACATCAGCCACATATCGAATCAAAGTTCGAGAGCCCTCTCTCCAGCTCGTTCCAGGCAGTCCCTGCGGAAGAGGACGAATAAGAAAGACGCCTGATGTGGCCTGACAAGTGCACGTTTGAACCTAGTCGTCAAAACAAGAAGGATAGTAGGGCTGGGCCGGAAGACCGAGAGAAGTGGCACGATACATGGCTAATTGGCACTCCAGAAAGATGAAACCCGGAAAGAGCTTTTGATCATGCAAAAAGTAACGCTATAGAACACCCTGTCTCAAGCATAGACTGTCGATAACTCCGCCGACTTTTCTTTATCGCTAGGTCCCGTTGCTCTCAAATGCGCAAGTCTGCACAGAGAACAATGAACCCATGCCGTCTAACCACCAATCACATGTCTTCCACACTCCACTGGTTCGCCTCGTATTCCTTTCGCAAACCAGCATTCTGATACTGAAATGCCTTCTTTTCAAACCCATTGGACCGATCTGGATCCGTTGCACTTCAGTACCAGACGATGATCATTCAATCGTTCGACTCACCGACACCATCCCAACGATAGCCCGGTAGAATGGCGAATCGATTGAGTGGCGCTGCACCTTTGTACTTTGGTTTCTGAGGACCTTTGGTCTTCTTTTTCTGCGACGACGTCGTCAGTTCAGGGTGTATCGCCTTCACATTTAGTCGGCACCTACAGCGAGAAAGCCGGCTGCGGGATCGTTCCATCGCTCCTGCTCCCTCTGCTCCCTGTTCATGGAGGCATCACCAGCATACCTAGGTCAATCATTAGTTCCACCTGACACCAGATCACACAGATTCCGACTCGCCTAGCCACATCGCTCTCTCCCATCTCTTTCTCTATCCTCGCTCGCTCCACGTTATTCTGCCGCTGGACTAGACCTTTACTCCATTGCTCCCGCTCCTTCTCTTTCCTCTTTTCTTCCTCCTCTTTCAGCCGCACTTCGTCCTTGAGTTTCTTGACATCCACAATCTTTCCACTAGCATCCCGGTGGACCGTCACCGTAGGGTCAGGTGCATCGTCGTCCGGTGGAGGGGACGGTGATCGCCCAGTAGCCTCGGCTGCTAAACGCTCTTCCTCCTCTCGCATCTGCGCGGCAGTTCGCAGACCACCTTTGCGCTTGGTAAGCTGGACGGGTGGTGGAGGTGGAGTGTCGTCCATGTCCGGTTCGGATTTGATGGTAGGAGCGAGCGGTAGGGAAGTGCCCGCTACGGTCGACCAAGACGACGTGGACTTCTGAAACGTAGCCAGATCCTTGCCGATGACTGACTATCTGTCAGTATGCAACCCTCCTCTAGCTGTTCTAAGCTTACCTGGGGCCTCGTCTCCATCCATGTCTTCCTCTTCTTTCCTCCTTCTCCACTCCTCGTCATCATCCTTCAACATCAACCCTTTGCTACTCTCTCCTCCACCTGATCCGCCGACATAATCTAGGTTTTTGACTTTCTTTTTCCTCTTCTTCAACGTTGGATCTGACGAGCGCGAAAGAATGGCGTCAGCTTTCGGTCCAGACATGTACCTGTACTATATAATCAGTCGGTATCGAGGAGCAAAGGCTGCTGCTCACTTTGATGCCAGATAGGCTTTGAGGTCGGACATGTTGGCTCACGAAACGCGCTTCCTAGTGGTCTCCTGAAGTTGAAAGACGTTCTAGACACAATGTAGAGGTGCTCTAGAGCTGATGATCACGCGTCGTTGGACGAGACAACGTTGCTTGCGACTGTCGTCGTTGCCGGTATAGCTCATCTCTAAGCACTACCTCCCGTCTCGAACCGGGTGGCCAACTGTCCCTCGGGTGCCACATTGAGCTGGGTGGCAAATGTCTCCGAATTGCCGGGTGCCTCCTCCTTGTTCACTTTGTCCAGCCTAGCATTCTTTCCCAATTCAATTCCCTCTGGCTTCCCATCTCGCTCATTCCCCTCTCTTGCTTCAGAATCGCGGCCAGACTCTCAAGATAGATATCCCTCTGGCAATCAATATACCAAAAAATCGTCATAATGCCCCTCCCAGCGCTCTACCCACTTCCTCCAAATCCCACAACCGGTCAACAATCGTCCCTGTCAGCTATAGGCACGAGGGGCACTTCTGCCACGCCATCGTCCTCGGGTGGGGTCAACAGAGAAGTGCTCAAGGGTCTGCAAGATGCAGCTTGGAGCGACGATGAGGTGAGTTTCCATTCAGTAGTGCCTCTTGGGGGAGTTTAGTCGCGTTGGAAGCCAAGATCTTCGTGATGGTGATGAGGTCCTATCAGACATGGGTGCAGCGCGCGGACTGGGATGATTGATACCTCCACTGTGCACGAGATTAACGCCCCTGCGTTTCTTAGGACGATCCTGATTGTCTCCTGTGTGCCGAGCCGCTCGACCTGTCAGATCTGAATTTCAAACCATGTCAATGTGGTATGCAGGTCAGTATCTTCGCGCGGGGAGACAACCAAACCTGACAGCTCTTCAGATCTGCCAGTTCTGCTACAACAAACTCCTTTCAGACGATCCCAGGTGTCCGGGCTGTCGACGGACGTATGATGCCAAGGCGGTTGTATTCCAAGCTGTTGATTTTGACGAGTGAGTCTTGCTTACCGAAACGATTTGGCCTCTGTGGGCTTCTCTGACAATGGCTGCAGAGTCAAACGAGCAAAGGAAAAGAAGACTAGGCGGGCGAAAACAATCAAGCAGCTGGAAAGTGCTGGACGTAGACATCTGCTGGGCGTGAGAATAGTCATGAAGAATATGGTTTATGTGGTCGGCATGAAGATGCCTGCCCAAGGCGACGATGTGAGTCAATCTGCGTATGTGCTGATGTTCCTGCGGCTAACTTCCACAGGCTATACCCATTCTTCGCTCGAATGACTATTTTGGCCAATACGGCAAAATCTCCAAGCTCTTTCTTCGCGATAGAACCGCTATATCTTCCACTTCCGTCCCAACCCTCACCTCCGACAACCCGTCCACCTCTACAGGAATCTATATTACCTATGTCCGGAGAGAAGACGCTGCTAGAGCTATATCCTCGTTGGACGGTATACAGGCTCCTCAGGGGCCTCCAGGACAGGTTCTGAGAGCTTCATATGGCACGACGCGATATTGTGACTTTTTTTTGCGAGGGATGAAGTGCGATACAAGCAATTGTAACAACCTTCACGAATGGGGAGGAGAAGGAGATTGTTTCACCAAAGATGATCTAGAGACCGCGTAAGTGGAAGGTATCAAACGAAAGCGGCATAATTGACCTCTTCATAGCCTTACAAAACCTCAAGAGTACGATGCTCGCCAGAAGCAGGCGCAACAGGCACCCCCTGCTTTGACATCCAAAACCGCATGGCCAAAACCAGCTGCAGAAGAGGTCACAGACGGTGAGTTTTTTGGTCGGAGTAGTTTCCACGCTAAGACTTGGAACCAGCAACCGCCCTGCCTCGCGCTGCTCAGTGGGGAGTTCGTCCAGTGACGCGTACATCGGCAAGAGCAGCTGCCCCCATTGGTTCCGCACGGCCCAAAATTGGCAACCTCATTCCCCTTGGCAGCAAGAACAATGCCGCTTATCCTCTTCCCACCCCTTCGCCCGTCGCCGGTATGCCTCCGAAAGTCGAGAAGGAAAAGAGGAAGACTCCGGCTGCCACATTGATGACTCGAGGAAGGAGTGGTAGTTCGACGCAAAGTACAGCAGCAAGCAGCGCTCAGACGTCCCCCAAAAAGAAGGTTCTTGTTCTAGGCTCTGCTGGCTCAACGAAAACTGCTCCTTCTTCTTCGTCCACACCCCCAATCTCGTCTGGTTCTCCTCGAGCTGCAGCATCCGAAGGTATCACACCTGTCGATGAAGCCGCGACGTCACAAGCCGTCAAAGGTCCTGCAGCGATCGAAATTCCGATACCGACACCCTCAATGCCCGAAGCGGGCCCATCCACCATTGCTTCTCTGCCCGAAACACCGCGCCCCGTTTCCCAGGTCGACTCTTACCCTCAGTACCCAGTCTTCTCTGCCTTTCCATCCTACCAAGACCCATACATCGGCACTCCGCTGGAGAATGCTCCCTTCGAGTATCCCATCAAATACACCGAGCAAGAGATTCAACGGCACTTGATTGCTTTTGGTGGGGAGTTTCCCTTCATCTCTTATGATGAGAGGGACAGTGGGATACCACGAAAGCTTACTTACCCCTCGATCCCGGCAAGACCCGCATCGCCTTACACCGGATCGTTTCAACCATTTGACGGACAGCTCTCACCTCCTGCTTCGACTTCAGTGGCCATCTCGTCGACGACTACGAATGATTTCAGAAAGGAGGAGGAAAGCTCGGCAAACGATCCCCAAAAATCGAGATTTGGATTTGCGAAGGGAAATTCGGAGAGGGGCAGGAGTCCGTACGGATCTGTGCGAGAACAAAGTCAGAACGGATGGATGGGAAGGAGTCAAAACTATGGCTCCACAGAGAATTACCCACCACAAAACCCCCCCGTGGGTAGTCTCGGATCCTCTTCGACGGAGGCGGGTTGGTCCAACGAACCGTCGTACATGGCATCTCCCTCTTATAACCGCCAACAATCAGGCTTTGCAGCTTTCCCAGACGGCATTTCTCGACAGCTTCTTCAACGCGATGATAGGGAGAGGAGCAGGCAGGATATGTCGAGCAACCATCAGATGATGGGTCCAAAAACCGGTCGTGATCGAGAAGAGCTGGATCCAGGTCTGTTTGGTCTCTAATCAAAAGTGCCCGTGCTGATCCATTCACAGCTATCTCGATGATGCAGTTCAGCAACGCTCAACCCATGTATGGACAAGTAGATCCTCGTCAGCATGCCCAGCAAAGGATATTTTCACCCGATAACTACCCGTCTCGTTCGCTTCATGACGATTATCATCCTTCGCCACTCCCGTATAACCACAATCAATACACACCACCCACCCAGGACCATTCTGCACGTTTGCTGCAACAACAGTATCAACAAAGAGCTCCGTCCCCTTCTCCTTTGGCCTCTCACGGTAAGTTACGCCTCCCTACCCCGTTCCATCCCCTCTCCCTCAGACAACGATGTCTTACTTGAAAACTTGCCGCTTTTTGCGCTTGCGTTCCACCTTTTCCCCTACATCACATTTCAGCATATCGACGATTCTGATGGATCCATCCCTTCCTATCACCTTCCAACACCACAATATATACCTACGACAATCGATTTGATACTCCTTGCCCTACGATACCGGATGGAATGGATGCCTTGCTCCACCTGCTCTCATATCCACCCGCTAAATGACGTTTACGTGAGTGTTATCTGACTGTCTGCGGTTGTCGGGGACTAGCTGAAATCTGTCTCGTCTCAAATGCAGTAACCCGCTAATTCATATTGTCTTGATCGCGACAAGTGAGTGGTCTTAGGTTCCAAGTGATCATATGCTGATAATCACCCAGTCCTCTTGATACGTTAGTCTGATGCTCTCATTGGTTGTAAACATCAGCTGAAGACCCAAAAACAGTAACATCATGACTGCTCGCTTGTACCCGTATACGTGAGTTGGGCCGGACGCTACTGGAACGGGAGACCTGACATATACTCCCCCACAGTGATCATCGCTTGACGATGAACTAACTCCACGTTCGTCGGTCCTCTTCGCAACACGCAATTGTGCTGATAAAGGGGACCCAGTGACTGCTCCCCTATAGCCCCGGGATTCCCTCCAGATTTCACCCCGGTGGATGATCCTCCCAAGCAGGTGAAGGCCAGCTTGTTTGCGCCCGCGATTCAGCGTCCACAATACTCGCCTACTCGCCACGAGACCGCCGATATGACGAACGCGGGTATCTCACCACTCCCACCACTTGCTGTCCACCAATCGCCATCCGATCCAACTCCCGTAGACCCTTTCGGTGGTGCATCGCCGATCAAGCCTGTCCCGCTTTTTCCAGATCTAAACAGCGCTTCGATTCCGCCCCACCCGTTAACTTCCATTTCCGCCGCAAGGTCACCTAGCCTTATACACTCTCCGAAGCCTGTTCGACCGGCTGCCCCTTTTCATGATGTCGAGGTTGCTATGTCGACCTCTTCGATCAAAGGTCCGGTAGAGTATAGGAAGACCACTGAGGTGCAATTACCGCGAGAGCAAGCGAGACCTCTGTCTAAGTCGGGTCCCCCTTCTTCAATTCACGGAAAGACCTCGACATCCTCAGATGCGACCGTCACGGAAGAGGGATACGGAGAACCGACACCGAAGCCATCCGCTGCGATCCTGCAGGCTGCCATACACATCGAGCATCTGCTCAAAATCACCGAGTCTCACGAGTCTATGGAAAATGTAGACCGGTCAGCCCTCCCGGATTCTGATGGGAGGTGGCTGGTAACTGGAACTCCGGAAAGTCGAGTTGACGATATCGCCGCTATCGACGAGGAGGCGTTTCCCCTTCTTGCTCCTCTATCCACCTCTGCAAATTCAGAAGCTCGAAAGAAAATCGTCCGCATACCTACGACTGTGACCAAAGTCAAGGAAACACTTCCCACCTCGAAACAATCGGATATGGCTTCCATCGCTTCCACCACACAAACCGTCTCCAAGACTGCCGTAAAGCAGTCGAAAGCGAAGAAGGAAACGTACGGTCCGGTGATGTCGACTCCAAGTCGAGGCGTGTTCAAGCAGGGAAAGCCGGTCGCGACAGCCGACATCGATCAGATTGCCGTGCTCGGTGGTGTTCCTTCCAATAGTGCTAAGGCGAAACTCGAACCTCGACCTCTGGCAACACCACCTGCTCTATCACCTGCTAGTGCTACCAAGGTTTCGCGTGCTCCTTCTTTATCGACTCATTCGCCTGCCCTTTCTCAGAATGGCTCGGTCGGTGGTTCGGAAGACAGAAAGGCGAAAGAGAAACGCAAACCCGGTGGAAAATACAAAGAATTGGTGGAACCTGCTCCTCTTCCTCTCACCGAGCATGCTGGATTCGCACCGAGAAAGAAAGAAAAGGCTTATAAACCGCCCGTCATCAAGCCCCCGAAAGCTCCAAAGGTTGCTCCGAAAAATGCCATCATGCCGCAGGGCGACGCTCTTATGCCTTCAACTGCTGCCTCTATCGCTGGGGAGGGCGACGATAGACCCTTGGAACCATTCATTAAGGTCGACGAGGAGATCGACATCCTTCCGGACGAGGGTGTGGAATATGACGAGGACGAGGGTGAAGACGAAGACGAAGAAGGAGAAGCTCCGTTATCTCTCGCCGAGCTTGTAGCCCACATCAGAGACACAGTCGATCCTGGTTCCCTCTCGACCTTCTTCTCCGAACCATCCGTCATGTCGTCCCAAAGCCCTCCGAATGTAAGCGCTTGGCTCCGAAACGCGGTCAAGGCAATCAAGTGTGCTTACGGAAGCGACGACACGAGCTTGGCAAAAGAGCAACCCGACTACGAAATCTGGTTGCAATTCATGAGGATGATCATGGCGGAAGTCGCTCATCCTGGTCGGGATTGCGAAGAGGACGGGACGACCCATGAGCATGCCGGCAGCTCACTCGGTGTATACAACACGTATGTTTTTTGAGTCTCTCCGATAGTTGGTGCTCAGGCTGATAATATGTCTAGATACAAAATGGTCCTAGCCATGCAGTTCTGTACGTATAGGCACGATCGAGTTCTTCATTACAATGCTCACCACCGGTATTGTTATAGATGAGGATGCCCTCAAGACCAACAGTCTCTTCTCTCAGCGAGAAGCTGTGGCCAAGTACGTTCGACCACCGCTTTCCCTTCCAGAAAGAACCGGCAGGGACACTCGAACCGTGGAAGAATTGCAAAGAGCTCTGGCTGCTTCGAGACAGGAGGAGATGGCTCTTGCGACAGAGTTGGCAATGGTGCAGAGAGAGAATATGGAGTTGTGGGACGAGGCGAGGTGTTACACTTGAGTTGAGGTGGATGACGAGGCAGAGGTGGGCTGGTCTGATGGGAATGGGAGAAAGTGAAGATGGCGGCGCAGAGATGGGCTGGGGCGAGAGCAGAGGAGCCGGGGAGTAAGGAGGAGGGTAAGGGAGGAGAGGAAGGCGAGGGCGAAGGAGTATGAGCGTATTGTTGTTTATGGCAAACATGGATTTCTACCATGTTCCCGTTTCGGTGCCTTGCTGATTGATCCCGCTTGCTACCATATTTACCTTCTATGAATCTTGTTCAGTAGATGTACGGACAACAGCAACGATGCGGTGAAGGGGGTAGAGGTTGACCAGAAGAAGAACGCGATCAAGCTCGAGAAAGCAGCCGAGGGGATGATCCCGCGTGAGAGGCAACGCCTGCTACTATTCTTCTATTCGGTCGTGAAGGCGTTCCATTATTCGTCTGCGACTTTCGAGAGAAGCCAGGCGACTGGCTGAGAAATAAAACCTAGTCCAGAAGAAGCCCTTGCAGGCGATGAGGACACACGAGGTGGCGAAAGAAGTCCGAGGGCGCCTGGGAATGTCAGAGGGTGTAGAGTAGCAAGGAGACTCACCAAGTGTAGGCGTCTTGCAGCCGACTGCTTCCCCCTCTGTGCGTATTGATGGTTGTGATGCTATCAAGACTCTTTGACCTTTCCCCTGTGGCGCTCGAGACTGACGTAAGCTTAGCACGATCATGGCACCGAACCAAGTCGATCCATGTTGACGAGAAACCAATATATCGCGCTCTTAAAACTCTGTCCTGCCCAAGCCAACGTCTCATCATCTGTGTAAAGATCGAGCTCGACGGCGCAGCATAACGCCAGCCGAGTGATCAGCCTGGGGCCAGAATTAAGCATCCTTGAAGTGCGGCTATACCGAGCAGTACCAAGCCAGCAGTGCACGTCTGATCTTGGCAACGTCAAAGTAGGAGCGACCTGTGATTTCGTCCGCTCGCAACGCCGCTGGAAGGTGGACTAAGGCAGACTTCAGGAAGTATGTCGTGTTTGATTGACCTTTGGGTTCGCGGAGACCAAGAACTGTGGCGCCGATTGCGAACATCATCAAGAGTCGATAAGCTCTTACATCGGTCCCCGGGACGGATAACGGTAGACGAAGGTTCCCATGGTAACGAGACTGCCATCAGCGTTATCTCGGCGGAGTGTAACCTCACTCTTTCTTCACCGCCTTCTCCTCGACCACAGGTAGACCAATCCAATCTGTTCAAAGAAAAGCCCCGTCAATATGTTCGATGAAAAGCCCCGTCAATCTCGGGGCGAGAGCGGGCGGGAGCCAAGAGAAAGTTTCTTGGCTGATTCTCTATCGCAACACTTTTCCATTGGACACGCAGCCGCTCATGGCCTCGATACTGGGCTGTCGTGGCCGCTGAACATAGCCACAATGACAATGACTAATGCAGTCATAGAAGCTTCCGAGAGATCGCAGCTTTCGCTTACAAGGTTGCCGGACGCCCTGTTCCTGAACTGTAACGAAGCAACTGGGAATCGGTTTCTGCTGCTAGCACATTGCAATCAAGATGTATAGTCTGTCAGTAGCGGTCGCCCGGAGCTCGAGAGCCGTCCATCGGTATGGTTGGGCTACAACGGGAGCTCGTCGGTATTCTACTGCAGTCGACGAGCGACCTCTTGCCGGGATCAAAGTCGTCGACCTGACCAGAGTTCTGGCTGGTCCGTTGTGTACTATGGGTTTGGTGAGCAACTTGGATGTAGCAAGCAACTCATTCTGACCCACTCTGCTAGTCCGATCTAGGTGGTGAGCTCCGACGTCTCCAATAACGTTGCGCCACACTAAGCGTAAAGGACAAGTCTAGCCGACGTGATCAAGGTGAAGTAGTCTCTCCGATACATGCTATCTGCTGACGGTGGAAACAGATAGAGTCGCCGAAGGGCGGAGACGATACGCGTTCTTGGCTCCCTCCCTCAGCTCCTGTACCATCATCATCTGCTCCGCGACAGGATTTACCTCCGGAATCTGCGTATTTTCTTCAAGCGAATCGAAACAAGAGATCGTATTTCATTCAAGCATGACAACGAGATGAGAGCGCACTGATTGCTCGGCTCGAAACAGTATCACGCTTAATTTGAAGAGCGAAAGAGGCCGAAACGTTGCGCGGAAACTGATCGAAAAAGCGGATGTCTTTGTGGAAAACTAGTACGTTTCGGTCTCGCAGTGTTCTCAGTCTCTGATGAGCTGGAAAGCGTACCTGGAAAGCTCGAGAAGTTTGGCCTAGGTTACGAGCAACTGAACAGCATAAATCCTCGCCTCGTTTACTGCTCGATTACTGGTGAGGCCGCTTTATCAGGACAACGAAGCTGTGGACACTGAATAATGAAGTTTAGGTTACGGATCAACAGGGCCGTATGCGAAATCTCCCGGATACGATGTCGTCATCGAAGCAGAGGCCGGCTTTATGCACATCACTGGAGAGAAAAGTGGACAGCCCGTCAAGGTAGGTGAGAATGGCGTTTGCGTCTGCCTACCTTGATCGTTGCGTTATCATTGCTAAAGACTAGACTTTCAAGGTTGGCGTAGCGGTGACCGACATTATCGCGGGTCACTACGCTCAGTCTGGTATACTTGCCGCGCTCCTCAAACGAGCTCGAACGGGTAAAGGGTCTCACGTGGAATGCAGTCTATTCGAATCGCAAATCGCATCCTTGGCAAATATAGGCTCGAATTACTTGATCTCTGGAATCGAAGCCACGCGAATGGGAACTTCACATCCGTCAATCGTCCCATACCAGGTCTTTCCGACGAAGGACAGCTTCCTCATGCTCTCAGCTGGAAACGATACGCAATTCAAGCTTCTTTGCAGCCCGGAGATCTTTGATCGGGAGGCGTGGCCTATGGACATTCGATTCAGAGCCAACAGGGCGAGAGTGGAGAATAGAGTGGAGATGATTAGACTTATTGAGGAAGTGCTGGCAGGGAAGACAACGGCAGAGTGGTGCGAGAAATTGATGGGAAAAGGGTGAGTGGTGTCTTTCACCGACGGATTTACAGCTGAAACACGCTATTGATTAGATTGCCTTTTGCGTGGGTCTGCAAAATGTATATGATCAGAACTGAGCCTCTCTCCACAGGCCCATCAACAATATCGCGCAGACTTTTGCTCATCCTCAGGCTATCGCGAGACATGTTGTCGAAGAGGTCGATGTGAGTCTCTTCCCATGGGACTCACGACATGAGCTGATTGAGGGTGGTGCTATCACTAGCATCCAAGAGCCGGGCGGATCAAACTGGCGGCTGCTCCGGTCTCGTATGATGGATCAAAACCAAAGGCATGTGAATATCTTCCGCCAGAAAGGGATCGGCTCATGCGTTTTCGCAGGCATATCGACCTCCGCCATATCTTGGACAACATACAAGAGAGATTCTGACTGAGATAGGCTACGAGGACAGCGTGATAGTACAACTCGAGAAGGATGGTGTGCTTTGATGCATCTGACGCATGCATGACCAAAGATGAGTCAGTCATCCTTTGGTGTTTCAGATTGTTCCCGTTGTGGAGGTCGTCCAAGCGCCGTTAGATTCACTTCTGTCCACGGACTTCGCTCTCTTTCTTATTCCTCATATTCCCCAACCCTTTTTTCGTGATCAATTCTTACCGTAGCCCCACTCATATCCACGGGTATAGTCAGATTGCTCTTCGAGAGGTCAACGCGTCTAAAATGACTGATTCAGTCCATTCCGTGAGTGAGGAAATGATCGGGTAAGAAACCCTGACGCTGACGATTCGATCCCCCCCTTGGGACTCTATTCTGTCAGAGTCCACAGCAAGATCCAACCTCGGCTCCTCAGACTCCCGTGCTTCATGAACCCGCATTGAAGGTCCGAATCCAACAGAAATCTGAATCGGATGGAGGGCCTTTCGAGCCAGTGAGTCGTATTTGCCACCCAACCTCTCCCTATCCTTCCCCTTGTCCCTTTGCGCACAGAGAGCTTACACTTTCATTCAAAGCAGCAGACTCCAGCCATCAAGGCCGTCTACCGACCCCCCATCCATGCTGCCGAATTTAAGCCCCAGCAGCAACAGCAAGCTGGGATCCCCCGGCCCGCTCCAGTCTACAAACCCTTTCCTGATGCCGTCTATCTGGAAGACTTGCACTGGGTAAGTGCGAGGGGTCCAGTTTTCACTGATACGGTGAAGTGGACCAGCGACGAACATATCCGACAAGCGGGGCAACAGGTCGGAATCGATTTGACCCTCAAGGACATCACGTTTGCAGAGCACAAGGTGAACGGTAAAAGCAAAGGGTGTGTCCCATATGTACTGAAGAGGAGAAGTTGACTCGTCCACTGCAGAATCGTTGTTGTCAACTGTCATTCTCATCAGAATGCTGTGAAGTTGTGGCAAGTCTGCAACGATAAGTGAGTCAACGAGTTGAGCCACCTCTGTTACTGATCCGCTTCAGCCTGTTCCAGGGGAAGAAAATCAACCCGACCTTGACATTCCACTCTCCGGGCGACCCCTTCCATGGCACACCGAAAGGTATGTCTGCGTCATGTCATATAAGAGCGTTTACCCTCATTGTGCAGAACCGGGGGCCTCCCGACCCGTGTTCACCAATCATCCGCCGACTAACGCCCACGGAGGAATCAACTTCAATCGAATCCGACCCCAATACCGAGGTACCGGACAAATTAGTCCGGCTCTTTACCAAGGTCAAGGTCAGACGACGAGACCGCTGTCTGCAAACGGCGGAGGGAACCAGCACATGACCAACACTTTGATCATGGGTACTTGCTCCTCACGCCTTGGGCGACGTCTCGCTCATCCCAAATGGCATCCAGGTCCAAACGGTCTCATGGTGGCGGTTCCAGCATCTCAAACTGCTTCGCCATCATATCGTATGCGAACCGCTGACATTTCGAAATTTACTGACGCTGTACAGAGACCGCCTACCCTCAACAAGTTTTCACCTCTCAACCCCTTCCCGCTCAACAGCATTGTAAGGCCAATAATTTTCCGCGAGAACAGTGCTCATCCCGATCTAGATCACCCTTTCCCGCCTCAAGCCGATGCTAGAACAGTTCATCTCGTCGGTGGAAAAGGAGAAAATGCAGCGAGAATGGAGTAGCAGAACCCAGACCTTGCTTCCGAGCGCTCTCAGAATATTGGCCCTTGCGTTCCTTATAACTTTTTCTTCTCGTTGGTCGGGTTTCAGATTTGGTATTCTGTATCATGTAGGCAGAGATGCAACGCGAATTATCGCTACGTCATGAAGCAGTTGCTGACTGCATGCATGGCTACACGATCCACTCTTTTCTGCCCATCCTTTGTCGACTGACTCCGCGCGCTAAATGGCTTCAAACTCGACAGATCCTTTCAACATCCTCTCCAGGTGGAGCCTTCCCTTTCATGTGAGATCCTCTGAAACTGTTTGAGCGCTTCAAGCCAGGCTTTGAACAGGTTATAGTCGAGAACAACCCATCTCTGACACTCATTCTTCCCCATCCATCTTTGAAAGATACCTATTCTCGTAAAGATCGTTCGGAGCAAACACGAATTGAAATGAAGGTCACTCAAACTATATTCATCACCTCTTTGCTCTCTGTCCTCTCTGTGCTGGCACAGGACAGCTCATCGGATGCGGGTGCCTCCCCGTCCGCCAGCGGAGCTACCTCTTCAGCGACTGATGGAGCTTCCTCGGCCGCTGACGGAGCCTCGTCTGCTGCGGCGTCTGGGTGAGTCCTCACTGCCCCACACGTCGCTGTCAGTAACTCACCCGAACATCTCCTAGTGCGTCGGATGCATCAGGCGCATCGACGGCTGCCGATGCGACTGATTCCGCCTCTTCGCTCGCCACCGCTACCGCCACTGGCGTCAGCTCTGGCGGTGCCATCGCCCCACTCGATGCCACTTCTGCTGCCATCGGTGCATCTTCCGCCGCTTCTGCGTCCTCTTCTGGAGCCAAGTCCGCCTCGACCTCTGGAAACTCGACGACCTCTGGAAACTCGACCGCCTCTGCTGGGGCCTCTTCTGGAGCGGCCGACCCTAGAGTAGTGGTGGACTCCAGTCTCGGATGGATCGTCGGTCCCGCTATTGCTGTCTTTGGTGGAGTAGGAGTCGGCTTCAGCGCCTTGATGTAAGATGCGATGAACGAGGAATGAAGGACTATAGATCAGAGTCTGCGAGGGAGGAGACCGCCAGATGTTTCGATACGCTGTATACGACGTCTATATGCATTTGCTATGTACAATGCTCCTACTAGACACTTTCTTCGTTACGCTTTGAACATGTCGATGTACTTGTTCGTGCAGGAATACCTGTCATCGGAAAGTATGATTGAGATGCCATTCACGGGCTGAGTTGAAAATGGACAGACCATTCGAAATCAAAGTTGTTCCCCTGATCACACCAACAATTCCCTCGAGTGTGTGCATCGCCTTGAGGACAATGCTAGTGAGAAGCGATTTAGTCCGAATGGCAAGGAACGGCGCAGAATCGACTCACTTGGAACGGTTCGTGTCGGTATCCGATATCACCAAAGAAGTGGATTTGATCTTTCTTGGCGAACAAGGCCGCACCGATCGAATGGACGGGTGCGTCACCCCATCTCTCGTAATAGAAACCGCCGGCATCGTCTAGATGCTTGAAGAATTCCGTGTACGCCTGCGAGCGCCAGAAATTCAGATCTCCAATCTCGAAATTCGACCAGACTGGGAGCACATTGCGTCAGTGAGACTTCGTAAAAGCCAAGAGGCTGCCTGCTTGGGTGACGACGTACAATGACATCTGTTGTACGTCTCTCCACCATCGTCCGAAATGAATTGCATGGCGTTGTCTTCAGCCAGATATTCGGGATGAAGATCGATGAATTCTGAGGTTGGACAGAATCAGTGCCAATTGTCGTATAGGCAAACAGCATACCCTTGACCGTCTTCCATAGCGTTGGGATGGTCTCGATGTATTCGAACAGGGAAATGGTAAATCCATACACTTTCTTCTCGTCTTGCATCACGAGGAAAGGGTCGTATGCTAATCGACTGAGTCAGTATGCTTACAACAGCTTCCAAGACTACTCACAGACATCACAGAAGTACTTGACATTCGGTCTTGACAAGGAGATTAGATGGTGGATATAGTAGTATAGGGGACTAGGCTCACTCTATTCGCCAGTAGTAGTCGTAGGAAGCCAGAAGGGGATGATGGAAGAAGTTCTGAGGCCGGATTAGCAAGCAGAGAAAACACCGACGAGTGATAATTCACCCCGGATTGGAATCGACACATGTTTCGATACGGCACCGAGTGGCCATAGATAACCTTCTTCCTGATCATTTCTTCTCTGGCAGCTCTCGCCTTGTCTTCGTCGATCCTGTCTGGGGTTAGGCAACGTGAGCCATAGATCCAGGAAGACTTACGAATCTGGTTGAAGCCAAGTGTCCAAGTCGATCTTTCCATAGTGACAATTCGCTTTGGTCATCGACTGGGTGTATCTGTTGGCTGGTTAGTAAGATTCCTCTCGTTTGAGCTATCACCAACCGTTTGAATTCGTCCGAGAACTCCTGATAGGTAGGTCGTTAGTGCTGCTCCGAGGCTGTGACAACCAGAAGAGCGGACTTCTTCATTCAAGAAAACATAGTCGTAGCCAGCCCAGTGGTTAAAACGATCTTCCATTTGCCTCATGGAATCGAGGAAGGGCCAAAGATCAGAGTTTCGTGCTGCATGGGCGTCAGCCTCCATTGATTAGACCTACAAAGTCACACACCGAGGACAACAAACACGGCATTCGCCTTTCTCCTTCCCTCTATGTCTGACACTATATCTCCCATGTCGTCCATAGGAGGGTACGCGCTGTCGGGCGGCGTTTGGTCTTCCAACCATCCTGCGTTCGTCGATGACCACGGATGAGACGAGGGCAAGAGGGAGAACGGAGATGTTGTGGATCGATAGGTTGGATGGATGGAAAGGAGTAGATGTATGGAAAGCTGTCCAGATATCGGTGTCACGAGATAGACTGAAGACACGAGAATAACTCACCAGCAGGCCGCCCGCGGCACCGACATATTTCCACCGAGGGATCATCATGATGGGCGCAAATTCGAGCTCTGATTCCTAAATCGACCTTCAAGTTCGAGTAGATTCGCCCTTCGTAGTCGCAAGATTGCGTTAGATACTGTGAAGTAACAAAGGTATGATTAGCACAGCACTGACTAGCGCGACCGGGTCTGCTTCATCTCTTTCAACGAGCTCCTGGGCCGATGAGCACGCCCGAGCCGAACCTCTCCTGCCGATCGAGTTCCGAGAGGGGAGAGCCTCACCTTCGTAGATGCAGTAAAGGTCAGCGGGACTCTGTTCGAAGGAGATCAAGTCGGGGAGCCTGCGGGGCTGCTGCGGGCTCCGCACCGGGCTTGTTTTCAGCTAAATAGTTTGGCGACGATGATCTGATCTCGCACTGCAAGACTGTACCGAGATCGTGTATGCCGACAGTGCTGAGCTGATGGTGATACAGAATGGAGAAGGTGTGGGCGTGCATGCATGCATACCTTTGATCACGTTGACGGTGTCGTGGTGAGCGGTGATTTAAGCTTCGTGGCACTGGGCTCTTCGTACTCGACCGAGCGTACGAAGGAGAAAACATTTGTCGCCCTTGATGCACAAGTGTCATGGACAGCGCGAGCGAGTATCGGTCTGGTTCCGTGATCATACTGATGTAGCCGTACATCGCGTAAAAGTAACTATTGGTAAAACATAGTTCTCGCCCCAATTCCTCCTCCTCACCGCCACTGGCCTCCTTGGCTTCCCTCCGACAGAGGAACCCCTTTCCCCGGAATTTCCTCTCCATTCAATACACTCCCGGCAGTGTTGGTACCTTAACTACTCCAACATACTGATGCTCGCTGGGTCTGCTTCTCGGTCTCTCCGTGTAAGAAAAATAATCGGTTTTCCGAAGTCGAGGCGAGCCATCGAAGGTGACTGACGCTCGAGGTGTCAAGGGCGAGTTAGTAGAAAGAGGAGACTGCGAGCCAGCAGAAGTATTGTCGTTCCAGGATAGACTGCTGTTTGGTCCGGACTTGGCGGGAAGGGACATGGCTGAAGTCTGTCGACAATGAGCGTATCGTCGCGCTGTCTGCTACTTCTCTTCAATGGGTGGCTCTCTGTCAAGGAGAAGACGTACGGCAGGTAAAGCGGCGGGGTACATAACGTCGTGCCACTGCTCGCGACTCTGTTTCAACGCTCTAACTCGGTCCCCAAAACGCTCGTGAGTCTGGGATTGAGAATACGAGGGGATCGATGGTGCGGTGGCGGATCGCGGTCGTCCAGCGGGTCTGTTGGGGAGGGCAACAGGCGGGGTAGAAGAGTTTGCCCAGAGCGGAGGAAGACTCGTATTGGACCTTTCCATGGAAGGACAAGCGCCAGATTGGCCTTCGATAGACTTGAGAAGAGAGTCGAAGGAGGGAAGAGTGGGAGGTTGAGAGGACATGTCGGAAGGGGACATGTCGGAGGAGCAGCAGTGAAGAAGGGAAAGAAATATGCCACAGAGAAAGCCGAAATCGAAGAGAGAACCGTGACGGTAGAGGCTTTGCCACCAGGGCTAAAGACTCAGAGGAAGGTTAGTGGTGAACATAAACGACGCTTTGCAGCTCTCATCGGGAATACTTATAGCTCCCACCGGGTGGAATCGTTGTTTGCTTTCGTCGGTGACTTAGGGTAGCCTTGACTACCGGACAACGGTAACATGGACCGCTCCAGTCCCGGAGACTTGGCTACCTGCGCCATCCGCAGACTACGGGGCAAGCTGCGAGCAACGCTCCACCTGCCAAGAGTCGGTCACCTGAGAACAGCTGTGAGACAGGTGTATGAACGAGTGGCGATCACCGAGCCGGAATTGTCTGGCCCAAACGTACCAGGCTCGTGAACCAGCTCCAGGATCACATGGCTTGCAAGCTTCAACGCGTCCTCCCCGAGCTGAGCTCATACCTCGGATCAATGCGATACCATTGTCGTCCCGCAGAGGTACGCCCTTCATTCCAGCGTAGTGCCACACTTATCGCAAGCGGCGATATCCCTGAAATCTCATCCTCCCACATAAGCTGGACTCTTCATTATCTACCACCGATAAATACGTTCTCCAGTCCACACAAAAGCCATCCTAATTCAGCAGTCAGTCAACGACCAGATACAGCGATCGCAGGGACGTCGCTGATAAGATAGAACTGCTCAGAAATGGCGAATCTAGGTGTTCCCGTCAAGCTTCTCCACGAATCTTTGGGCCATATCGTGACGGTCGAGCTGAAAACCGGCGAGGTGAGTTGTGTTCAAGTAGATGAGGTAAGGCGGACCATGAAGCTGACACAGAGATGAAGATGTACCGAGGGAAGCTGTTAGAGGGTATGTGATTCTCTTCGAAAGCGTGCTCGTGCTGATGTTGTCGGTACCAACTTGATTCTCCCTCTACTTCGCTCGACTGGCCCATCGTACTCCTCGGTATCTCCCTTCATTCAATGCTTCTCCATCTACGCCAACACCCTATTCTCAATCCTATCATGCACTCCATCACGCCCTACAGCGGAGGACTCGATGAACATCTCGCTCAGAGAAATCACAGTTACGGCTCGAGATGGCCGAGTGTCTCAGTTGGAGCAGGTTTACATTAGAGGTAGCATGGTACGCATTGCCTCTGCTTGTTACAGTCTTTCGTGAGCTGACGAGCGCTTCAGATTCGATTCATGATTGTCCCGGATCTGTTGGCGAACGCGCCTATGTGGGTTCACTTCTGTAGCTCTTGTCCCATGACTGACCCTCGGATATCCAGGTTCAAGCGAGTCGGACCAAACGCGATGAGGGGTCGAGGTATTGGAGCGGCCAGAGGACGAGCAACGATCATGAGGGGTGAGTGCTGCAGTTTTGACCTCATGCCATCTAGACTGACGTGGCTGCAGCCAACTCGCGTCGTGGAACGACAAGGGGACAAGGTGTGCGACGATGATGTGGAAAGCGTTTGGCGGTGGAATTTCGGCTATGCAATATTTGTCTCTCTAGACAAGGGTCGGGTGGTATCCCATAGGCATAGGAGAGGTGCTAGTTTGCTTACACGCAGGATCATGCCACCTGTCGAGGGACTATTGTATGCGGGTGAATCGCCAAAGAGTGTGCGGCACTGTCAGTTCTCTGGGGTGTGGATGCTCTTAACAGACCCCTCGACTCGCTGTTGGCAGCAACAGAACTTAAAAGTCCATCACATCTTCCACCTTCAACTTTGGCAACTTGCCTACCTCGGCCTTGACGACCGCCATCAACTTCTTTGCGCTCTCGTTCCCCGGTTGATACCTCAGCACCTCTCTCAGATCGCTCTCTGCCTCTCTCCACCTCTCCAACCCGCGTCTCGCCAGCGCCCTCTGGTAGAACGCTTTTCCGTTCTTGGAATCTCGCGACAGGATGTGTTTACAATCCGCTTCAGCTCGTTCGTGCGCGCCTAGCGTGTTCAGCGCAACGGCGCGGTTGGAAAAGTATACGGTCTTTTTCGAGTCGAGCGAGATGGCCCGGGTGTAGTACTCGACTGCTGCGGCGTGCTGGCCCTCGTTCACTTTGATGTTTCCCTTCACAAATGCACATCAGACTCAAGGTCCGCACTTCGCACTCTGGATCACGTACCTGGGTCTTTTCACGCGCGCCCAGCTCCTCGGCCCACTTATCCATGCAGTCCTGCCATTGCCGTGATTCTTTTGCAGAGGTCTTGCGCCTGATCAAGCTTGGTTCCGCCAGGCGCCTGTATAGGGCAACAGGGTGCACGAGCTGAAGCTCCTCGACGTCCTTCGGATAAGAAGGGTAGGAAAAGGGCGAGACCGAGATGGCGGCTTGGTGAAGAAGCTGGTGGCAGTTAGCACAATTCTGACACAATGGCGACGGACACACTTTAACAAAATGACGGTAGGTGAGAACGATGGCCATGTTGCGTATCGGCGGTTCTGCCTCTGCCCATTCCTTTGGCAGATAACAGATTCGACCCTTTTCTTTTGTGTCTTTTGCGTCTTTGCCATTCTTCCCCGGATTCCGCTCAACCACTCGTCGCAGTTTCCCCTTTCCCCGGACTTTGACAATCTTTGCCTCTTTTGTATTCCCATTCCCACTCGTGTTCGACTGAGTGTCTTCCACGTCTGGCAGATCCACGCCCTCCAGCGCTGCGGGAGAATTTGTCGACGGTCCATATCGGCTTTCCACCGCAGGATCGGCGGCTCCCATCTCCTTGAGACGCCATCGTAGATGCTCTTCGACCGCCAGCACATCCGTCATTTGCGGATGAGGAAAGAGCGGAGGGGTTTTATTCCCGGATCCGGGCTTGGGATTCTTGACGAATCCTCGTCCTTCGGGTATGGGTCGTGGGAAAGAGGAGGCTGTTTTCAAAGGATTTTGCCGCGCACGGGCGAGACTTTCCGACTCGATTGACCCGCACCATCCCTCGGCAACCGACGTGTCGGCGAGTTCGAACGGTAGTAGAGAAACCGGTCCTTTACGATTGATGGCGGCGTGCTGGAAGTCCATCGGACACGAGGTCAGCTGGCACAGACATGCGGCATGATCGTCGTCTGTCGCTGGGCGAGCATGTTGAACGGCGAGGTTGTGGAAACAGACCCCATCGCGGGGCAGTGACGTCGTGGTGCCTGCTGCGGGGGGCGGTCCGCCAAAGCCACCTCCGAGCAGACCGCTGGCTGCAGCGGCGGCGGCAGATGCCATACCCATGGCCGACGATTCGGAGCGAGATTCCCCTCGTGGACGAGCGCCGGATAATCGGAGTTCAAGCTCCTGGTATAGTAAATCTAGCATCTGTCGTTTGAAAAGATTGTCGAGGTTGGCACCACCATGGACAATCTGACGACGGAGAAAATTGGGCGAGGAACCGGTGAGGATCAGATGGATGAGCAGGGTCGGCAGAGTGTGTGTAAAGAGATGATGGAACGCTTCGGTCCTGCCGGAGCTATTAGCCGCCGAGACTGTGCTCAATAGGTCACCTACCAGCACTGCTCGACCCAGACGTCAAACTCCCGTCGAAGGACCATGCCCATGTCCAGGACAAACCCGTCGAGATCTTCATCCGACAATCCAGCGCTCCTCCTTTCGTTGTGTGTCCCCCTTTCCGGCCATTCCAGCCCGGGACCGTACGGACATGTTTTGCTATTGGCGTCATCCGAGACCTCTTGATGTCGTCCTAGAAGCTGGAGAAGAGGTAGCTGAGGGGGTGGGGCAGGTTGTCGATAGGCGGACGCAGCGGCAGCTACGGCCTGAGGCGTGAGGGACGCAGCAAAGTTTGAGTTCATGAGCGGATGCAGGGGATTTAGAGATTTCGAATGGGAGGCCAGTCGTTCGGTTAACGCATGGAGTGTCGCATTAGAAGCGATGGGAGGATTTGGCATGGGGTGATGGGATCGGCCGTGAGATTGTAATTCGATGAATCCAGCTTTGAACAATGGAGGCTGAGCGTTGTTGAAAATATACGACCAGAGATGCGAGTTTCGAAGCTCCCGACTGGGACAGAGAAGCTCAGCCGATGGACACAAGGAATGCCGACAAACGTAGATGCTGCTCTGCCCTGCGAGTCTAGCTGTAGATGGAGAGTATTAAACAAGTATAGCAAGCAACCTTTCGAGCAACCGAGACGCTGAACGGAGGGGTACACGTCATTTAAAGGTGCGCGTCCAATACAACGGTTCGAGGTTAATGTTGATGTTTCTCGCTCCAATTCCTTCGCAGCGTTCAACCAAAGCATCCCTCTACTTTCTCCGCAGCTCTAATAGGTAGATCAGCCTGGAACAATGGTCTACAACGGAGGTGCGGTGTCTCATCAGCGCTCGTTGCAACAGCTCACAAACCCCCTTCAGATGAAGTCTCTGGTATCGTGGTCGACTTTGGTTCATATACCACTCGAGCCGGCTATGCCGGCGAAGATTGCCCTAGAGTAGTTTGTCCCTCGTTCTACGGCTACACCGAGGAATCGGCAGCGTCCACGTCCACTGCAGGGAACGGAGATGGCGATATATCCATGGATGGAGGCGAACCAGCCAAAAAGAGGAAATACCATGTAGGCGACGATGGTGTGGGCGTCTGGCGATCCGGCATGGAGGTCGACAACTTTATGGCGGATGGAGTCGGTGCGTGTTTCTTCGCTCGATGAGGCAGCGTGGCGATTGACGCATATAATGTGTGCAGTGAACGATGCTGAACCCGCAGCTGAGCTGCTGCGTCATATCCTCCACGACAGGTTATCTATCGATCCGTCCGAGCACCCCTTGATGCTCACTGAACCGGCCTGGAATACGACCAAAGCGAGGGAGGCGCTCACCCAGATGGCATTCGAGGGCGAAGATGTTCCTGCCATGTATCTTGGAAGCTCGGGTGTCCTCTCGGCGTGAGTATTTTCCACTCAGCTTTTCCATGCTGAGTGTCATTCAGGTTCGCCGCGGGCAAGCCTACCGCTCTTGTGCTGGATGTTGGCTACTCGATGTCCAGCGCTGTTCCGATTGTGGATGGCTACGCCCTCCGAGCTGGTATGTTTGATCTTCAGAGCTAAAAACAGAGCAACGCCAATACGTCTTCGTCAGGAACAATGCGACAACCGCTCGGATCCCAGCTTCTCAACTCCCAACTCCAGGTGCACTTCTCTTCTCCCACCTCGACCCGACCGTTCCCACTCTCGCTCCTCCCGCGTCAACTCATTTCCAAGCGCGATCCCACGCCCGAGCCGGCCCTGCAGCCCAAACCCCTGCTGCGGGACGACCGACTGCCCACCACGACGCCGTCGTGGCGCGCATGGGGCGAGAACCAGGTGGTGGAGAACTGGAAAGAAGCGTGCAGCGAGATTGTCACGGTCCGCGGGTTCAACTATGTGCAAGCCAACGATCTCCCCAAGACGCTGTACGAGTTTCCCGACGGGTACCAGCAGTACTTTGGGGAGGAGAGATACCGCTTCACCGAAATGCTTTTCGATCCCAAACGATACTTTAACCAAGTGAGTCTGTAGTCTTCTGGATCTGCGGCAGACCGGAGCTGAACAAATCTCAACCGCCTCAGTCCATCCAACCACCCGCACCGCTCTTTGCGACGCCGTCGTCCGAGTCTTCGCACTCGCTCAAGGAGCTTGTTCCGCTCTCGCAGCTCGTCCACGACTCCATCATGGCTTGCGATGTCGATGTCCGAGCGGCCCTGCTGCAAAATATCGTCGTCGTGGGAAACACCTCGCTGATCAAGGGCCTTACCGAGCGGTTGGACGTCGAGCTTGCCGCCCTGATGCCAAGTGTGAGCTGCAGGATCATTTCGTCGTAATCCATCACAGCTAACGCAGAGAGTCTAGCAAAAAATCAAGATTCATTCCCCCACTATTCCGTTCGAGCGAAAATACTCGTCGTGGCTCGGCGGCTCGGTGCTTGCCTCGCTGGGGACGTTCCATCAGCTTTGGGTCACCAAGGAGGAATACGAGGAGCACGGCATGGGAATCGTGCATCAAAGTAGGTTGCTGCCTTGTCCATAAGGGTTTGCGCTCATACGAGAGGGAACAGGATGCAAGTAAAACATGTGCAGGTAGCGGGAAAGGGTTACAATTGGGCTGAGACTCTTCGTGTCTGCACAAACAAGACTTCTACGGCTACATGCATTGACAATTGAAAATATGCAAAACCCATGTATGAACCAACCCTCCACCTTTTGCCTTTCTATACAATTTCATTCCGTATGCTTTATAATACTAGTGTTGTTGAAACAGGTCGTGAAACACTGTCGGTATCTCGGCCGACTGATCACTCCATCAGCCGATGTTAGAGGACTCGCCTGGGACGGGAAGATGGAACCCACCTTGAACCGATAAGCACATTCCGTCGATCGCAGCATCTCGACGTCGCCTCCTGCAGCTTGGACGAAACTGACAATGACACCGTTGATGTGCGGTGGTCCGCCTCGCGAGCTAGGGGGCATGGCCGCGACTGCTCGGGCAGCGTATCCCTCGACGGATCGTGGGAGATCAAAGTTGACCACGAGCGGCGACCACGGCACGTCGGGTGGTTTCACATTCACGTCAAAGATGACGAGGAAGCGCGGCCCGTTTCCGGGTTGCGACGAGCGCCATTGTTGCAGCACTGCCTTCTTCTGCGCGGGCGGCATGTCGGGCGCCTGTGTTTGTTAGCTCATATTGTACCCGAGCACGAGAGGGCGTGACACACGAGGTATAACGTCTCCCATTGTCGCGCAGTCAACTTGTACACCACGGCTTCCAGCATCGAAAAAGTGCCGACGTGGATAATGGCTTGCCATAGCGGATAGTCCTCCAGCATCTTGACCAGAGTGTCGAGCTTGAATTCCTTGGCCTTGGTCGCTTCCTCGTTCAGACCTGTCGCTGTTCTGCCAGATCCAATCGTCCCGGGACCCAACTCTGCCTGCGGAGTAGCGGCGTCAGACCTCGCCGAGCCCGTGATGGTCAGGTACACGTATGTGTGCTTGAGATGGATCCCGGGCGTGATAGACGACACGGATTCCTGCGAGTTGATCCCGCCTTCTCGACGGACGAGAACTCTGACGGGATCGCGCACCTGAAGCGATTGTGAAAAGTTGATGACGTCGGTGGGGATCGTGTTGGAGCTAGAGAGACAGTCAGAAGATGCCGATGCGGGTTAGTGGGCTTACAAGAGGCACGTCTGTCGCTCGATGGTAGACACGATACCGTTGACATTCCCCCCGTTGGCCGGCGTGCCGAACCGCGCAGGTTGTGGGAATGGCGTGGAGCTCGCTGGGTTGAAGGGCGAATCTCTTCCCACATCGTAGGGACTGGTCACGCTGGCCGTATTGGGCGAGTAGGGGATCGAAGGCGTCATGAGTCCGCTTCTGTTCTTTGGTAATGGCAACAGCTTGGCGATCGACAAGACGTGTTCGTATAGATTGCGCACCTGACATCAGCGTTGTCTCTCTTGTAGCACTTACAATCAACTGATCGACCTCGTCGAGCTGACTATTAGCGTCAAGCTCCATGGAGCAGACTCACAATCAATAGTCGGACTTCACTGCCGCTCAACCCGCCTCGCAGCGTCATGACCTCTTGCATCTTTGCCGGCGTTCCAATCAATACATGAACCGCATCGCGTTGGATCGCGGCGATCTCGCTCGGTATGCCGCTGGATCCACTCGCACCCGCCGCTAGAGCGGAGCGTATTCCCAGCGGTTGCCCAACGTTGCGGACGACTGTGGGTCAGCTTGGAAACGAGCAGGGAACGTACGTTTTTGGCATTGCGTGGCTTGGTCCACAGTCGTGGTGATGATGATGACATTTGGACCGCGGTACTGTTGTTGAGGAGGAAGAGTGAGGCAGAGTTGCAACGCGGGCACCACGCTGTATTTGTCAGCGGGATATATCGGGTGGGACGTACTATGAGATGATGCGTTCTTGTGTTGGTGGGGCTTGGGCAATGATATCGGATCCCTTCAACATGAATGGCAGCACTCTAGCCTGGATCTTGTTGGGGGGTCCGATGCTGTTAGGCGAAAATCAAATAAGTCATCTACGGAGTGTAGAAGGTGTACGTACCCATATTTCAAGATACTTCGCAGCAGGTCCATTTTGAGGTTCAGATGCTCCCACTTGGTCACGACGATCCCTGCTCCTGGAGTCGTGCCGCCATTCAGACTCGTAGTCGGTGTCATCAACCCGCCTGGACCGGGGGACGGCCAGTCCGATACTCGAGGCGTAGACACCTTAGGCGCCCATTTATCTCCGTCTCCAAGGACGCTGGACGAGAATGCGCGGGCCATGTTGGGTCGTCCATTGTTGCTGACGAGTGGTGGGTCTGCGAGATGGCGGGGAATGACGCCGCCTTGGGCGGAGGGTTGCCGCGTGAGCTGCGAGGTCGACTGCAGTCGTTGTAGCTGGGCGACGCTGGTGGACAGTGCCGAGATCTGCTGGGTGAGGGCGGCGACGGAGGCGTCTGACGAGGGCGGTGTGGGCGAGTCAAATGGAGCAAAGGGAGATGGAGAAGGAAGCGCAGCCTTGACCTGTGCGGAAAGGGCGGCGACTTGGGAGGAAAGGGAAGCTAGCGTCGTCTCTGTCGCAGCTAAGCGGGAGGAGAGCGCCAGATACATTGGCGAGCTCTGCCATTCTGCGTTCTCGTCCATGGTCGAGTGGGATCCGGGGGAGCCGATGGTATGCGAAGTTCGACTCGCCGCTTCGGGGGAGACGGAGATGTGTCGAGCGTTGCTGGACATGATGGGTGTCTGGTAGGAGAGTAGGGTGTGTGGGATGAGATGAGGTCAGGTGAGATAAAGGAAGATGCACCGCCGGCGTGGGACTAGTGGTCGGTGATCCGACGAGGCGTCGAGATGAGATTGCGAGATGGCAATGCTGGGCGATGGACTCAACGTCGGACGACTTACTTAGATAGAGGATTCGAGTTTTGGAAATGTTTGGACACCTTCCGAGACCAACGTGGCAATCCGCAAGATGACGAATCCGTCATGCATTGCTCAGGTCCAGCTCCAGCAGCCAATGCTTCCACGCGACCACGGGCAGAACCAAAGAGACGCAAAGAAACCACGAGTACATCAACAAG
Source organism: Tremellales sp. Uapishka_1 (assembly GCA_035521475.1). NCBI lineage: Eukaryota > Fungi > Basidiomycota > Tremellomycetes > Tremellales > Tremellales sp. Uapishka_1. The sequence continues at coordinate 5,728 of JASZXS010000008.1, read as the reverse complement.
TCTACTCGACCATCTCGACGTCACCCTCCTCCTTCTTCTCAGACTTCTTCGCTCCCTTGAGACCCTTTCGGTCGAGGATGGCTTTTCGGTCCTTGTCGAGCTGTGCCACGGTTAGTTGGGTCGACGTGTGTAAGAGATACAGCGACATACCTTGAGAGAGGTGATGACGACGTTGGAAGGGTGGATACCGACAGGGGCGGTGGCAGCGTTCGACTTCTCAATGTGGACTCGCTCGACGTGGATGACCCATTTCTTTCGGTAGACCTAGCAAGGAGCGCCGTCAGTACCACTATACCAGCCATTTGCACCCCAACACGCAACCCACCTGGGTGACCTTGCCCTCTCGTCCCTTGTACTTTCCTCGGACGATCAAAACCTCGTCGTCTTTTCGGATGGGAAGAGATCGAGCCTGCAGTCGCGGTCAGAGGGGAATCTTACTTCAGCCAAGCCCATCTCGACATACAGAGTGCTTTTCACGCAGATCCTTGCTCAAAGAGGACGACATGATCGTTCTCTTGGTGCCGGAAGAGGCACCGAAGTGAGCCTTTCTAGACTTTCGTCTGTCGGAAGCGAGACCTAGGAGGGATCAGTACGGAGCGCGTCTAGTCTGGCAGGCTGCAGGGTTGAAGAAGGCGATATGGATATCCGAGGGGTCGCCGTCCATGGGCTGGCTGCCTTGTTGATTTCCTATCGGTAGTTCGGTTTCGCTCCCCTTTCCGCTTCCCTCGCAACGTCTCCAGACCCAGATCTTCCGTCCGACAGACCATTCGACATCCTCTTCTCCGATTCCCCCTAAGACATCTCCTCCCCTCATCCACCTTCCGCCCTCACGTCCAGTCAACGCAAGCGCCAAAATTCTTCGAGCACTTTATACCGATTGTCGAAGGGCGATCCAATCCGTATTCCGTTTCCATAGCCATTCCCCATCCTGCAGCCTGCTATACACACCAGACTCACCAGTGGATGAAGCCATTTTGTCTTGAGGAGTATCGACGAATGCTGAACCTCTTCACTACCAAATTCAAGCACCAGCACCGAGCACCCGAGTCTCTGCCACATATTGCCGAGAGGGTTTCAAAACGCCGGTCACCGTCAACAGAGTGGCAAGGAATCGCGTCGGAGATAAGCCTCGTGCGGGACGTTGCGTATCGCCGAGCTCAGCGCGTCTTAGGGAATGAACCGTCCAGACCTATTTAGGCTGGCGAGACAGCTTTGTAGACGGAAAAGTGTTGCCGGACTTCGGCAGGATTGACAGTCAAACCGGAATCGTAACTTGTGCCATACATCTGAGCGAAGCACGAGTCTTGGCTTCCTTCGGTGAGAGGCAATTCAGCGGACGCGAAGAGACAAGAGCTTGGGGGAAGGCGGTCCTACCTTTCTCCCGGGTGATGAAAGGTGATCGTGCGCTGCCGTGTGTCAGCAGAAATGGCTGGCGCTCTCTAGCCCAAAGGAAGCGATGTCAATCCCTACATTGCACCGCTGAAAGGAGAGGTTGAGTGTCGAGTCTCTGCATTTCTATATAAGCAGACAAATGTACTGCTCAATCGCTGCCTCCCACAATCGCTGCCTCCCACATTAACCTCCATTAACGCCACATTTCTATCCCTTCCTCATACATCATACAACATGCCTGCAGAAGTTGTTACCTCGGCCAGTCCCGATGCGCGACACAGTAAGGGTCCATTTCCGAGTGTGTTGCCCCGGTGCTAACGGTGACTCTGTTTTCTTTTGCCACCGATCCTTCCTCTTTATATAGTGATAAGCTACAGCTCATTCATTAAGGCGGTGCCCGAGTTGAACACAGTGGATGTCACGCTTCCCTTTGCAGCTCACTTCACGAAGTACCGATCTGACGTCAAATGTCAGACCACAATCACCGCCTGCAAGACAACTTCTTACGGAATTGTGTGTCCTTATTTCATCAGTGTCGATCATCCACGCGAGGATAGTGGAAAGGGCTCTCTTGAGATACAGCTCTCCAAATCAGTGCGATGTCTTCTGGAAGAAGCAGAACAGGACAAGATGATCGCGACCGTCAACATTGCCGATCTCCCGGCCCGGGCGGCGAAGCTCTCTGATGCCATCACCGGATCGAGCAAATGCAGGATACCATCGAATGGAGAATTCACAACTGCCAGCTATAGAGTTGGGCCAATCACTTGGTCGCAGATCTCAGAGCGTAATGTGGGCTGAGCGGTGCGCGGCGATGTAGCGAGACACTGGTGGGGCGGCGGGTACGTGAGGGGATAGGCAGCTTTGTCGGGAGGCCAGAGAGACACATGCCATAGATTTCCATCTCTCTTCGATCGTCGATAGCTGTCACAGTCGGTCAAATCCTTTCCTCCAGTTTGTTTTCGTCTCCTTTATATCGGTGAATTGATTGCTTCAATCCGCAGTGCAAACAGAGATGGGATATTCAGTATACATACTGACCAACGTCCTCCGTATGCATGCGACCATTTCACGCACATCCATGCACAATGTTTACAACCTACTCTACAACCCAGAAACCAATCAGTCTACCCTCTCACCACCTCAACGTCTCGCCCCCAACACGACCTCGACTATCCCGCCCCCCCACATGTGTGCAAAGGCTTCTTTCACTGCGCCGCTCCTCGGCGCGATCCCGACCTCGATCACGTACGTGATGGTGATTTCCGGTGTCTGAAAACTCTGAATCAGGCGTTTCAACGTCTCGGGCCCGTTTGTGGGGAGGTCGATCGTCATCAGCCCGTGCAGGTGCACGTCCGTGTCGGACAAGGCATGGCGGGACGGTTCGACAGGCGTGGTGGTCTCGACGACTTCGGACAATCGCCTCCGGCCGATCCCGAACCCCCGCGTATCGGATGTCCGGTGCACGAGCTGCGTCCGGGTGAGGTACGTGTTTCCCAGAGCGATGCGTTCGGCGCCGTCCTGCCACACCTCGACCTTGCTTGGAATCTCTATGCGCCGGACCTCGCGGTCGAGGCCGACCTTCATCGAGGCGCACCGCATAAGGCGCACCACAAAAGTGCACTGGTGCGGGTCGGAAAAGGTCTGCAGGGGCAGAGGCAGGGTGGAGTGGAAATGCAGATGGAACGGTATCGGCGGCGGTTTGGCCCCGTGGGCGATGAAGACGATCGGAGGAGAGGGAAGGAGGATCGTGGCGTCGACACCGGGACCGGAAATGGCCGTCTTGTTCCCCTTGACAATGGGGTTCCCGCCGTGCAGCTTAATTGTCCGCCAGCCGGGATTCAGGGCGTCCGTCGTCGTGAGTCGACGGAGTCGTTCCGGGTTGACGTATCCTCTTGGTTCGTAGAACAGCGGAAGCGAGAGTCTGCCGCATCAGCAATGATGTCGAAAACACGGACTCACGTCTCGTTCAGCCGCCATCCCTTTCGAATGAGCTTGATGTCGAGCATGTATTCGATCCCGATCTGCATACCGACCTGGAGGATCATCGCACTCGGCGGAAGGTCGACGTCGGTATCCCTCCAATGGGTTTCCGGCATCACCACGCTGAATGTAAAGCTCTCCCCGGGGGTCAAGAGCGAAGGCGCCGTGGGAGCCGTCGATGCGTCTGCCGAGGGTGGAAACAGGACGAGCTTGTGCTGTACGAGCGGCACACTATCGAGCAGATTGTACTGCCCTCGAACGTAGTAGGAAGTATTCACCATTCCGACGATCTGCCGCTTGTCAGAGGGAAACGACGAGCATATTCGAGAGACGCACCACCACGTCCAGCCCAATCCCGCCCTCGCCCTTTCCAACTTCGACTATACCCTCGACCCTATCCCCTCGTCCCAGCTTGATGAATATTGGACCGGTCCCATTGGCATTGACGCGACAGGCCCCTCGTGTCAAGGTCAGCTTGAGGCGTTTCCCCCCAGTCGTGATGCAGCATTCCTCGCTGACCCGTGGAACGGAGGGGGTACTGGCATTGAAAAAGCCCGAGGCCGGATGCGAGTCTGCCAGATGGACGGTCGAAATCAGCCTCAGCTCGTCCCTCGCGAGATTGGCAGAGTAAGCGGGCAGCGTGGCGGGCACTGGGGAAGGTCCGAGTTCGAGGGGTATGGCCGGGTTGTACGAGGTACCGATGGAGCTCTCGCTCTCTAGCGTGGGGGATAGACGTGGCAGAGGCAGCGACGCCAGAGTATTTCGGCGTGTAGGAGCCGGCAGCTGGGCGGATGGCCGTGGGATCAACGGATCGTCATCGTCCTCTTCTCCTTCTCTAGTGCCTTCCCTCGGCTGGAAATAGTCGCGGATCCCAGAGCTGGATTCCGCAATCGAGCTCAGAGCGACCGAGCGAGACAGAGGCGACGTCGCGACATCATAAGAGGGGATAGGGGATGAGGCGATGTAGCTCGGCGGCGGACGTGCGATTGGGGTGGAACGTGCAATGGCGATGGGAGCGGCAGGTGCGACTCTCGGTGGCTCGTCTGATCGAGATGAATCTGGGGGATCTGACGAGGGGGCAAACGACTGTGAGCGGTGTGTTCTGAACAGCGCCTTCATCTCGCCCGTGTTGTATGCTTCGACATGCTTTGACTGGCAGAGCGAGATGTCACTCTAGTCTCTCGACTCGACTTCGGCACGTCCCGAAGATTGCCACCGGCCCTGAGAGGGGGACATGTGCTGTTACGTAAGCCATCCACACAGTCATTTCCCACCATACCATGACGTACGCGTGGTGAATCAGCTCGATCGCTTCGCCACCGTTCTCGCACATCCTCTCATCTCCACATGCCCTATACAACACAGTTCTCGAGAACACTCTTGCGCTCATCACGAACAACCAAACTCGCAGGCATCTCCTCTCCATTTGCTCTATTTTCTACAACTACCCCAAATTCCAACCAGAACAAGATGGCCGACCAACCTCAAGTGCAGAAGAGCGACAACCAATGGCGAGCGGAACTGAGCAAGGAGCAGGTGTGTCATTCTGCGTAGCCTATCGGTACTTAAATGACAACATGCAGTTCAGAGTCCTCCGAGAGAAGGGCACCGAGCGACCGGGATCAAGCCCGCTAGACAAGAAGTTTGACGAAGGTGTATACAGTATGTCGTCTAAGTCCTTTTGAGATTTGTTCGTTTGAGACCATTGACTGATCTCGAGCAGCGTGTGCTGGATGTGATGCCCCTCTCTACACCTCGAAGACCAAGTTGTGAGTAATACCTCGAGTCATCATATTCCTTTGCCCATCGATCTGACTTATCTAGCAACTCCGGATGCGGATGGCCCGCCTTTTACGACACTGTCCCCGGCGCAGTAGTACGGAAAGAAGACCGGAGCATGTTCTCGACCCGCACCGAGATTCTTTGTGCCAGGTGTGGAGGTCATCTCGGGTACGTTTATATCTGCCTTTCCTTCAGGACTCTATACTAAACTCCATTCCCTGTAGACACGTCTTCAAAGGTTAGTAACACCAGCATTGTGGAAGACGCCATCACCGACTGACTTGAATTGCAGGCGAGAACTTTGGTAATCCTATCGACGAGAGGTATGTCGTGATATTGTATACTCGGGCATCGCTCATGAAATCCGCTTCTGCAGACACTGTGTCAATGGGATCTCTCTCAATTTCAAGGAGGACGAAGAGAAGTAGTCACTTCGGACTTGTAGCGATAAATGTATTCCTTGAAGATCTACTTTCGATACACAGCAATGTTTTACGCACAAACCAAACGGGTTCCCAAGTGTGATTGTCCAAACAGCTCTAAAAGCGTCCCCCTCCCCCTCCGCCTGGCC